>JAURVB010002739.1:0-45592 GCA_033002965.1 Piper betle | reverse complement strand
ATAGTTGCCGGAATCGGATCGGCAGCGTGCCGATCCGATTTCGGGGCCGAATCGGTCGGCCCCGAATCGGAGCCGAACTCGCCCGATTCACCCCGATTCCGGCCGAGTTGACTCCGATTCGGAATCGGGGTGAATCGGGAAGAATCGGTTTTTTTGGTAAATTACTAAAATACCCTAGGTATGATATTTATTAAATTATTTAAGCATGGGTAAAATGGTAATTTTGATTTTAAAAACCTAAAATTACCCCGCTCCCCCCACACCGCCGCCGCTCGTCCCCGCCCTCCGCTGCCCCGTTTCCGCCCTCCGCCGTGCGTCCCCGACTCCGGGCTCGCCGCCGACCGGGCTGCCGACCTCGCCGCCGACCTCGCAACGTCGCCGCCGACGTGCGGCTGGACCGAATCGGCGCTGTGACGCACGAATCGCCGCCGACTCCGGACCGAATCGCCGTCGACTCGGGGCCGCCGACTGTTCCTCCGACCGGGTTGCCGACATCGCCGCCGCCCTCGCAACCGGGCGTCCGACGTGTGGCCGGCCGACAGTGTAGTGGCCGCGAGACTCGCCGCCGACCGGGCCTCCAACCGATTCGTGTAAAGTTGGATTTTTTTTAAAAATTAAATCTGCAAATTGTTGGCTAGGCTTCACAAATTTTTTTCATTGTTGATTTGGGATTCATGAACAAATTTATATATCAAATTTCATGATATGTGTTGTGCAAATGTGTATGTGATATGCAAATTTGTAGGGAGAGTGTGCAATTGTGTTGTTATATGTGCTATGCAAATTTATATGTGTAAATGTGTATGTGATATGCAAATTCGTAGGGAGAGTGTGCAATTGTGTTGTTATATGTGCTATGTAAATTTATATGTGCTATGCAAATTTATATGTGCAAATGTGTATGTGATATGCAAATTCGTAGGGAGAGTGTGCAATTGTGATGTTATATGTGCTATGCAAATTTATTTGTGGTATGCAAATTTATATGTGCTATACAATTGCAAATTTTTTGTGTTGTTATATGTTGTTTACAATTGTATGCAATTATTTGAAATTGTATGTTGTTCACAAATTCGACCAATTGTATGCTGTGCAATTTGGTTGATTGAAGTTTAAAATTCATTTGATTTGTTATATGTCAGGTGTGAGTGTTTTTATATTACAAATCTCATACTAGATAAGTCACAAGGAAGATGGATTTTGGATGGGAATATGGCAAACCAGTTGAAGTATCTAAGAAGCAAGTCATCTGTAACTTTTGCAACAAAACCATAAGTGGAGGGGTATATCGTTTCAAGCAACATATTGCTGGAGTCAAAGGAAATGTTGCTGCTTGTAAGAAAGTTCCTGAAGCAGATGCACAAAAATGAAAGATTATTTCAAAAATGTGGAAAAAGCCAAAAAAGAAAAAGAAAGGATTAGAGAAGAAATAGGGTCATACGGTTTGAATGACTCAGATATGGAAGTGATGGACATTCGGGAGCAAAGTGTTGGGTGCTCTAAGTCTACTGGGAAGAGGAAGGCACCTATTGTTGAAAGTGAGAAGAAGAATACATCAAGTCAAATGAGGATTGCTACGGCAATAGAAAAGAAAGCAAAAGAGCATTTGCACACAACCATTACTCGATTCTTCCATCACTGTGCCATTCCTTTCCATGTTGTAGACTCGCCTTATTTTTAAAAAATGATTGATGTGGCAGGTAAATATGGTAATCAACGGATCAAACCTCCGAGCAGAAATTCTTTGTCAGGTAATCTTCTTACTACTGAAGTGGCTTCCATAAATTCTAGCTTAGAGGATATAAAAGCATCTTGGAAGACAACAGGTTGTTCTATTATATCTGACGGGTGGAGCAATCAATCCGGTAGAACTTTGATCAACTTTCTAGTTTACTGCCCAAGAGGAATGTATTTCCTTGGATCAGTTGATGCTTCAGACAAAAAAGGATGCTACGTATTTGTTTAGTTTACTGGACAAAATAGTAGAAGAAGTTGGGGAGGAAAATGTTGTGCAGGTCATTACTGACAATGCTTCGGCATACAAAGCTGCTGGGAGGATGCTAGAACATAAGAGACCGCATTTATTTTGGACTCCGTGTGCTACCCATTGTATAAACTTGATGCTGAAGGACTTTGCAAAAATTAAGAAAGTTGGAACATGCATTATGAATGCACAAAAAGTCACCAAACTAATATACAACCACTCATGGTTATTGGCTCTTATGAGAAATAATTTCACAAATAGGCATGAATTGGTGAGACCTGGGGCTACTTGATTTGCTACTCATTTTTTGACGATTGCTAGTTTCCTAGAACATAAGCAGGCACTGAAAAGCTGTTTGTTTCTGAAATGTATTCATCATCGAAGTTTGCAAAAGATGAGGATGGAATAGCAGCTGAAAATATTGTCTTAAGTGCACATTTTTGGAAGAAGATGGAATTTGTGCATAAAACAATTGAGCCACTTGTTCGTTTTTTGAGATTGTTAGATAGTGATGGAAGACCTTCGATGCCATTTGTTTATGATGAAATGCAAAAGACTATCGAAAAAATAAAAGAGGTACATGGCATGAAAGTCGAACGATACAAGTTATTCGTTGATATCATCACCAAGAGATGGGCGAATCAATTTTGTCATCCTCTTCATGCTGCAG
Organism: Piper betle; assembly: GCA_033002965.1. Classification (NCBI taxonomy): domain Eukaryota; kingdom Viridiplantae; phylum Streptophyta; class Magnoliopsida; order Piperales; family Piperaceae; genus Piper; species Piper betle. Next base: position 42,938 of record JAURVB010002739.1, on the reverse strand, counting down.
CATATATGCTTAATCCTCAAACTCGTTATCGCCCTGACTCTACCATTGTATGCTCTTATTTGACTTACATACCTTTTATGATTTTTTTAACAATTTCATATTGCTTGTGTTTGATTGGGAATAATTTTGTAGCCAAGTGAGGTGTATCGTGCATTCAATGATGTCATTTGTCGTTTGGAAGTCAATGAGGTAGCTCAATCCATGGCATCTTTGCAGGTCAAGATACTATTATTTTTAATTTTTATATATAAATGTTTATGTATAACTAAATATGATGATTCATTTTGTTTTAATATTTTGTAGTGGTCTGATTTTGTATCTGCAAAAGGAGATTTTGGACATTCTCTTGCAATTACCAATAGAAAAGTCCTCCACCCAGGTAAAATCCACCTTTCTCCAGATTTCATATTTATTGCAAGCTTATAAGTAAATCAATTTATCAAATGTAGCATCATGGTGGGAGCAACATGGTATAAGCTGCCCTGAACTACAAAAAATAGCTATTAGAATACTTAGTCAAACTTCATCATCATCAGGTTGTGAATGTAATTGGAGCACTTTTGACCAAGTACATACCAAAAAAGAAATCGACTTGCAAGGAAGAGAGTAAATGATCTTGTATATGTTCATTACAACATGCGGGTCAAAGAAAATGAGTTGAAGTGGAGGCATAAATATGATGCAGTTAGTGAACATTTGAGTTTAGAAGACTCTTTAGATGAGTGGGTTGGAGAACGGGACAACCCATCACCATCGGTATGTTTAAATAAAGCTTACATCACATTCATGATTTTGTGTATGAATTTTTTTGAATTGAAATGAATAGGGTATGACTTTTTTATGCAGGATGATTTCTTTGGTACCAATGTTGGCAACAATGATGGTGCAGACGAAGAGGCCTTTGTAGCAAATGAAAGTGGCAACACATTGAAAACTGCAATTGGATCGTGTTCTACTACGTCTGATGGTTTTTCTTTGCCTCCTCTTCCTAGTGGACAAAATGTTGATATTGATGTACATATTGACTCCCAACATAATTTGTCTTTGCCTCCTGAACCTGAGGGACTTCATATGAGTGGGAGTTCTATGCCTCTTTTTACGCAGGGGTCTCGTGTTAATGCAGATGATAGTTCTACTATTCCGATTGGTGATAATGATTCGGACTCTGAAGATGATTCAGATGATGAATTAGATGATTTAGTACTAAGCACTATGTAAAATTGTGTTGAACATTCATTTTTTGGACTTGTATTAATGTCTTGTTGTTATTATTTGATAGAACACAGATGATGATATATGAACATTGTGTATATACTTATGACATTGTGGTATTCTGATGATAAATTGTGATGCTCTTTTAGGTATGTAATTATATGAAATTGTGTTCATTGCATAAAGAGTATGTTCTTCAGGTTTGCTCTTATTTGAATTACATAAAGAGTATGTTCTTTCAGGTATGTTCTTATTTGTTCTTTCAGGTATGACTCTACCGTTGTATTGTCATAATTACATACCTTTATGATTGTTGTATAAATACTTGAATTTGTGTATTTATGTTGAGAAATTATATAATTATGTATTTCAGGTATTTCTGTTATGAGTTGGCAAATTTTTATATATGACCGATTTGGACCGATTCAGGCCGATTCAACTGAACCGATTCCTGGCCGATTCCGACCGATTCCGATTCTGATTCCGACTCCTTGGAAAACCCATTCCGATTCATGCAATCACGAGCGTAGTAGTAGTAGTAGTAGTAGTAGTAGTAGTATAGTAGTATATATATATATATATATATATATATATAATATTTTTTTAATAAAATTGTTACATTCTTAATATATTTTATCTTGATATTTGTGATGATTATTATCAAGTAGGTCACCCATAGGCTTTCCTATCATGAAAAAAAATTATCCTTGTTTCTTGTCTCTCAGGATGAAAAAAGAGAAAATTAAATATACATGAGAGAGTAGATGGGTAACCCATTTAGAAGCAATTATGATTATTTTATATTCTCACTTAAATGTTTTTATGCTTAATTTGGACACAAAATGATTTATCTAATATATTATTTTATATATAAAATATATCTACTTTTAGTAAAGTTGAATATTTTAAAATTTTTATATCATTTACACTACTTTCATGCCAACCACATGAAACCTAAAAGTTTGTTTGTTTGTCCTGAAATTGTACGAGAGAAATGTAAAATTTAGAGATAAAAAATTTCCTTATATTTGGTTGATGAAAGGTTTGTTTGTTTGTCCTAAATCGTACTAAAGAAATGTAAAATTTACAAATAAAGAATTTCCTTATACTTAGTTATCCATAAATTTAGTCAAAGAAAATTTTATTTTCAATTAAAGAAATTAAAGAAAACTTTAGGAAACACATGTGGGAAAATAATATTTTATTTTTATCTTATTTTCTTACTTTCTAAACATTTAAAAGAAATTTTTAAAAATTTCATCACAGCTCATTTCATTGTTTCTCTATTTCTTATGAAACTATTTTTTCATTTACACTATTTTTATACCAACCAAACAGACCCAAGTGAAAATCCCTTTTGAGGCAAGATTTTAATGATCTTTGTCAAGATTGAAATAATTTAGGTTTTTTCAATGAGTCTAGGCCTTTTTCAAGCTACTTATGAATATATTCTTTATAAAGCCAGTTTTCTTAGCCTTAATAATCCTTTTTCTACTTGTTTACTTAGTATACTTAAATTTTTCTTCTTGCTTTTGGTCCTAACCCCTTGACATTATGATTCCTTAATGAATTTAGATGAGTTACATGTGTTGGGGATACGTGTGTGTGTGTGTCGGGGGTTATATTTGTCTTTTCCTTCGATTGAAAATTATTTTTTGTAGTGAAGTATGGAGTTTATGATTGTTGACCAAAGTTGATATTGAGGACATTTCACATTAGTTTGACTAGTTAAAGCTGGTAAGGAATCTAGCTCTGGTGGAACGAGTTATTTGTTTCTAAGCTTTATATCCATTTTTTGTCCTTAGTTTAGTCCCGTTACAATCTAATAAATTCTAGTGATTTCAATTGATAAGATCTTGATACAAGTAAAGGGATATAAACATAAACTTATGGAAACTTGGACTTGGATATAATGGCAGTACAAGTGGATATATCTTGTTAAAAGAATGAGCAAGGGTCTACAACAACATTATGGGGGTGTTTATTAAGTATGAATTGTAACACCCTGTTTCAGTTCACCTGTAAACCAACCCGAAAATACTATCGGTGACCAAACCGTTTATTAATTTACTTGATTCGATTAAGTCGATCTGGATCTACCCTCAATATCTCAAAATGGTGATGCAATTATATAATGCATGGATGAGATGTTTAGGGTCTAATATTGTTCTAAATGGATGCTATGACAATGAAGTGTAAAACAAACCAAACAAGTGAAAAGTTTTAAAAAATAACTATTTTTAAAACAAAATGGATAGAGTCTCTCTTAAAAGTGTAATAGGGACCACCATGTCAACAACAAGCTGTGTGTGTGTATATTTATATATCAATAAAAATAGAAAACGTAGCCAAAAACATAACATTTATCTCAACATTTCAATTATCATTTTTTTCTTCTTCTTCTAAGTCGAGTCTAGACTTCACTGCTTAACTTGTTTGTTTCTATTCACAATTCTCATTTACATACAAAACATTTTATCCATTCACAGAAATAACATTCAAGTTACATCATTCAAAACAATTCAACACTCAGCCACATCAATAACATTGGCAGGTACATGTGGACGCAATTGCCTTGCTACTCCTCCGTAGTCCTGACATTGCTCAATCCTCAAGATTCTCACCTACATAAATAATAGAAAAATGTCAGTAACGAGTGTTACTGGTTCAGAAATAACTAACAACAAACTGGTATAGGAGATCTGACTTTCCTGTTAAATGAAAACATTATTATTCTTCCTTATAGAATCTCTCCTAAGAGCACTAATTAGGAGCGGTCAACCTCGCGTTACAACGTTCCCTTTCTTTCTCATCTCATTATTTGACAACTTTAAAACTATCCCTTGCGTGGGAAAATCAATCTCTGTACTTTTAGTCCTTTACATCCTCTATATCACTCCTAACCCTCAGGCCAAGTAGTATTAGACATGAACCTTCAGTACCTTTTAAAACCACAAGTCTAATTATGTGTTGCATTGCAGTACTTGTAAATATCCACTGTAACACCCCAATTTTGGTTCACTTAAGAAACGAATCAAAAATGTTACGATCGAGTCGAGTCATGTTTAAAGTTGTCGGTTGGTATGACTCGATCGATGAAATAGATTGAAACAACCTTCTTGGTGTGATGAGAATGGAAGACATTATTAAATAGGCATCAAAACACATCAAATATAACTAAAAGTAAAAAAAGAAATAAATGCATCAGCTCAAGTGTGTGTAGTATTTATGTGTCCTTCCACCGAAGTCAATTCAGGATTTGCAAAACCTACATATATTATATGAAAAATGCCAGTAACGAATGTTATTGGTTCAAAGAATAACAAATACAATCTGGCAAATGGGTATTCCATTACCCATAAAGACTTATGAAACTTCAAGATTGCCTCATACTGGGCGGTAAGCAAACATACTTAAGCAATTGTCGGCTCGCATGCATGACTCATAATCATATTCATACATACATACAGCGCTTATGCCCTCATACGTTCTATATCACCCACTACGGTACTCGGGTGGCAAAAAGAACAATTAAGTTAGTGCCATATTTTTGGAAATACACTACATTACATAGTACTATTATACACCACACTACCTTATGGTTTGAAAGAGTACTAGTGGGATTCATACATATTTCCATACCACTCACTCTCTTATTCATGAAATCCATAAAAATGCACGTACTTATATAATAGGTTTAGGAAAAAAGCTTATATCATAAATTTCTGGAGCTTAAGTTTGAAAACTAACAAAAGATCTCATCCTTGTAGTTTTATCAAACATACGTAGAAAATACAACTAAATGTCCCAACATCGGAGGGATCCGATAAAACTCCGCCAATGCCATCGTACGTATAAAACACGATCAAACTCTGCACATCTAAAACAAGCTTGGACTCCAAAGCCTATATTGGAACCCACTGCTCAGTAAAATACTATTATCTTTATGTGATGCATGCTCGTGGTGTGTGCTTATATTATTAATACATCCTAAAAAAAGGACTACACTAAATAAACATATCGCTAAACACACAACACGTAAATCAAGACATATAAAGAAAATAACTAATAATAATTAATGAATAATAATAAATAAATACAATCATGAATAAATAGATAGATAATAAATATATAAAAACAATCAATACTCTAATCATGAAATTATAATATTATATACTATAGACGTAAATGGCTAAACAAGAGTAAATATTATATATACTCGTTTTAGTTATCATATAAGCAAATAAATAAATAAATAAAGAATCATTCTATAAATAAATAAATAAATATTTAGTTTTAATTAATAATGAATAATAATAATATCATAGTCATTATTACAAAATACGTACTTAAATACAATTAAATAATAACATACACGCAATGAACAAGTAAATAAATAAATAAAGAAAATTTAGTAAACAATAAGAGACTAATATTAATAAGGGAATATAATAATAATAATAATTAATAACAACAAATAATCATGTAAATATACATCATATACAATAAATATATAAATAAAACTAAATAAATAAATAAATAAATAAAATCATCATAATGTCCAATCACTCTAAATCATGTGAATATGCATCTAAACTAATGTAAGTTGTCAAATTACCAAAAACAGTCTAGAAACAGCCGAAAATGGGCTGAACCGGACCGAACTAAGCTGAACCAGACCAAACCAAAAATGCTGAACCAACCCGATCTAGATATGGGCTGGGTTGGCTGAGCGGACATGAACTAGACAGGCAGACTTAGACATGGTCTGGCAGGCAAGGGGACGCAGTCACGGGCTGGCGGGCGCGGTCATGGGCAAGCGGACCACGAAGCAGGCAAATGGGCCGAATGGGGCGGTCTGTTGCCTGTCGCGAGGAAACGCCGATGGCGTCACGGCTGGGGTCGCCGCTGGTCGGGATCGATGGAGGGGAGGATGAGGAACCTGATGACGGTGAGGATCGGAGGAGCCTGGCCTCTAGTAGGTCGAAAAATACTTGGAAAGAGGGCGGTGTCGCCGCCGAGTGGGGGGACGTCGCCGACGGCGATCGCGGTTGTGATGCTTGTCGTGGGTTGTCTCAAAAGGTAGATCCTGATGAGAGGAAGGTGGGTGGGTGGTCAGGTCGGCGAGAAAATGGCTCAATAGGTGGTGGTGGTGGTGATGAACAGTGCTCAAAATCTGAGTCACCGATGGCGATTGCTGCTGTACCCGTAGTCGTGAGTGGTATGAATAGAAAGCCGGTCGCGAGGCGGCCAGGGTGTACTGAATGGGTGGTTGAAGGAGGGCCGAGGTCTCACTGTCAACGAGCCTATGTGGCGGCGGCGACGAGGGTGTAAACAGTAAAAATAGGAGAAAACCTAAAAGACTATATCGAAAGTTAGGGTTGAGTAGAGGCCTCAGATTTTGCCGTGTGGCAGATCTGAGCGACCGACAACTCAGTGGCCTAGTGGGGTCCAGCTATAGGTATAAGCAATATACATATGGACAGAAACTTCGGATCAAGTTCGTTAAAAGTCAAAACTGACTCGAGTTATAAAAATGACTCTATAGGCGAAAATTGAGGTAAAAAGGGTAAATGAGCCTCAGATCTCTAAACGCAATCGAGCTGGGCCCACGGGGCACAATCCGATGTTCTAAAATCTCTATAATACATGCAATGAGATACCCAAAAAATCCCAAATGGATACTAAATGCTGCAACGACCTAGATCTAGGCCTAAAATCTTGGCTAACATATACAACCAAATCTGTATACCTAAGTATACATCGATAGCTCGTGATCTTATCATCTACCTGAACTAGACCAAACTAGAATCGGGTAAAACCCTAATCCAAAAATGGGGTTTTACATCCACTCTTCTCTGGGTTTGAGGAACTCGAAGGTGGAGTTATCAAGATCCTTGGGGAATGGACCAGATGCTCACCAAATCAAGAGCCCGCTTTGACTAACACGCACCCTATCTCAAGATGCGGTTGTCGGTTTTTTCTTGTCTCACATCTCACTAAAAACACAAGAAAACTACATGTACATAGGCTTGGGTAGGGATTGTAATATAATAGGCCCTAAGGCATCGTGATCTGGATCTGAGTTTTCGAAAACAAACTCAAGGGATCTCATCCCCGAGGGTTATTAATCCAAAAATTTTGTGCAACTAAATGACCTATGTGGAATGGGATACAATAAATCTACCACTCAATATGTCCACTTACCTGTTAAAACAAAACACAGTAGAGTATAGTAGTCAAACCAAAAGCAAGTCCTAAACAGACCTGGTAGAAGCTCCAATCGTGTCCATGTGGTTAGGCAACGAGCTCCTATTCCGTACCTACACACCAAACTAAATGCTAACACCCGCTTATGATGCATTCACACATCCTATAGCACACACACATCAAGGCACACATCATATCAAATCACACGTCAATCACTATCAATTTTCTATGCTACATTACATTAAATTAACAATACTTGCTTAATTTACTTAATTAGTTCCTTTGCATTCATTCTAATACAATTCAATCACCCAATTCATTTTTATTTACAATAAAATTATTTTACACATCATCAATTAATCCTAGCATGTTGTGCTAATAATTATCACTTTTAAGTAATTAAGTCAAAGTTAATTATACTTCGTATCGCGGCAATCGGTGACGACTAGGGATTGTCTTGCTGTTCAAGACTCGAATTTGGCATTTGGCCGCGCCCAAAGTTCAATTGGGTTCAACCGGATGAATTCAGTGGAAGATCCAACAAATTTCAGTGAATCTGGTTTTCCGGCAGTTTCTTGTGATTATTCATGAATTTCCAATGCTTTTTCAACATTTTTCCGATGTTTTTCTGGCTATTTTCCAGCAAGGCAATTTGGGCTATGGATTAGCACCAGCTTGGCGAGCTCAACCCAATGGTGATGGCAGTAAGGGCAGCAATGATCGCCAATGGTGGTGTCGAGTCGGCCGGGGTCAGGTAGTCGTTCAATTGGTCCTCGATCAGCCTCACCAGCAGCCCTAGGTAAGGGGGAAATGGTTGGGGGGTCGAAGGTGAAGTTGTTTGCGTCATGGCGGTCGGGGAGAGGCATAGAAGGTGGTGAATTGATGTCTGGATGGGCGGCAGCCAGGAAGGTGGGGGTCTACTGAACGACGACTCAGTGGTGGTCGGCGGTGTCAATTGACAGCAGTGCGGCAATCGGAGGTGGTATCGGCGGCGAGGACGGGGATAGCGTCGAGGGTAAGGGGGAGAAAAGTCGTGAATGAGGTCTCAGAGGTAATCTCGTAAATAAAAGTTGACTCAACTCTGACTCGAATCAAAAATAAAACCCAACTCGTAACAAATTCATCATATACTTAGGCACACTTGACCCTCATCGCTTATGACGCATGGCTGGCTTGACTTAGTACGCTGTTCATGAAACTAACTTAACTCAAACCGACGGTTGAACCAAATGGTTTGTTAATGTAAAACTTTAACTCGAGTCACGGGTTTTACAACCTTCCCTCCTTCGAAAAATTCCATCCACAAAATTTTATAATATCATGCAAGTATACACAGTCGAAACAAGTAATATAATGATAAATTCGAGTATCGTTCCCACAGAGAGATAAATTTTCTTAAATTAATTAAGGAAAATAATATGAAGAATAAAACAAAGACAACCGACTTAACTAAATCTAAGTAGTAACTTTAAATTAAAAGCGAAGTTAAAATGATAAAACTCGTTCTAGAGTCAAATTTCCCTTAACATGAATTTAATCTTCATCAAATCTTTCTCTTATCTTTTATTCTCTCGGATTGTCGATCTAGGATAATTATATGACATCGTGGCTCCCGCTCCTTTATGCTTCTATTATTTTGCCTCAATTTCTACCTCTGTGTAATAATTGATTTATCAACAAAATATGCATTAAGATTTGCCTTACAATCACATACGGTGTTGTGTATCTCCCGACCACAACGACAAACAAGTCAAAAGACTCGTATGATGAATTATCAATGACTAATCTAATTAATTTCTCCCGAAATCTAATCAAACCTCATGATCTAAGAAATAGGTGATCAATCTACTCTTAGCATTTAGAACATGATAATTCAAACAATCCGATTAAATAAAAGAGTAAGAGCTTGAAATAAATTCAATTAAATCATGTTAAGTTCTATTCTTCTCTAGAACAAAATATAAGACTACTCCATAATAAAAATAGAAAACATTATAAAGAAGAAACTAATTTTTATAATGAAAGAGAAAGAAATTATAAAAATTAGAAATATTTTCTTTCACTAAACTGCTAAGCCAAAAGTTGAGATGTGATCAACAACAAATGACCCACCCTTTTATATAGAAGTGGAGATACAAGAATTCGAAGAGGGTGTTCACAAATTGACGTAATCTAATTAAACTCCTCAACTCGATTGAACTCCATAAATTGTAGCCATTAGGTGGGCCCAAGTGTCATGACCATTCAATTCCAAAGCTTAATTTATTTCATCTTTTCTGCATTAAAACACCAAAATTAAGCATATCTTATAAAATATTAATTAACTAGAATATAACAAAAAATATCAGCTAATTAATAATATTTATACCCAAAAAGTACAAAATCATATAAAAAACCTGGGTAAATATTGTATATTTTAAACACTTAACACACCCCCGTACTTAACCTTTTGCATGTCCCGAGCAAAATATCATAACACAGAAAATTTTACTACACAAAAATACTTAGTCCCCATTATGTTCTTATATGATTCTCAATCAAACCCTCAAGAGTTAACAAGATGTCAATCAAATCAGAAATTTCCTTTCATTAATCACATCCAAAAGAAAGCTCTTTGTGTGTGTGTGATAGTTCATTGGCTTATCATTCTCATCTGTAACCAAGAGAATACAATCAAGCACATGCTTGAATATGTTTACCTTTCGCTCCCATCTCCACTAATGTAGGTAATGTCAATTAATGGAATCAATAGGTCTGTATACGGGGCCAGGGGCTAGAGACCAAAAATATGATAAACAAGAGAGAAAAAATCAGAGGCTATTATGCACCTTAGAATGAAAAATCCTTTCTAAATCCTAACATACATATACAACAAATCCCCAAGCAATATGACATAAACTTCCTTAAATGTAGCATCGAGTTGACCCAATATAAGAACTAACTTTGCTTTGATTTTCCATTAGCTACCTTCTGCTTTTTCTTTTTTTTCTTTTTTTTCAAACCAGTGGAAGGCTATTACTTCATCTTGTGTTTACTGGTGGAGGATTAATGCCTCATCTTTTTCTTTTTTTCTTTTTCAATTTCTTCTCTTTTTTTTTCTTTTTTACAAAGCAAAGTGCCAGGAAAGTCCACACTATCTACTCAATCACCACTCTATAAAACACAATGCCTTCCCCCTATACTATTTAAAGTTTCATCCTTGTTAGAATTTAGAACGAATTCAAAACACTAGGGTGCTAGGACTCAAACAGCCAGATATATTTTAAATAAAAAGGCCAAGGATAAAATAAGGGTAATCAAACAAATGTGAATAATAAAAGCCATTAAATTATGTACAGAGGATAATTCATAGTAGGTAGGCTTGAAAAAAGGCCCAGACTCATCAAAAGAAATGCCTATATCATTTTCCATCTACATGGCAAACCAAATATTTCGCCTTGAAAGTCGCTAGGGCAAATTCTCAAAAGTCATGACCATCATGTATAATCCTTATTGCAAAACATTTATTAAAATCATCTAAACCAAAAGATTGTGAAAATAATATAAGATAGAGAACCAACTCTCGAATGCAATCTTTTACTCAGTTCATCCCTCATATCAATTAATCAAGTTTTCCCAAGGCAAGACTAATTCACATGTATCTATCATTGAACCAAGAAACTAAAATACTATTGCATAATAAAATTTTTACACTAAACTACACTATATATATATATCTCTAAATTTAAACATGAGTCAAGCATGAGAAATATGCATAAAATTAAGGCATCACCCCCAAACTTAAACTAAACATTATCCTCAAAAATAAAAATAAAGAAAAAGATGTGAAAGTGAACTCCCTCATATTAATTAGTCGGTGGATGATTATCATGAGCCATGCTTCATTGACTTTAAATGAACGATCCCCTTGTTCAGTTCTTAATTTCAATTGTGCCATGTGGAAAAAACTTTTGTCCTGGAGAAAATGACCAGCAACCACACCAGATGCCATGTTTGTCTGCTATAGTCCAAGCAATAGCTAACTTGTGATCTTTTAGTATTTTAATCAGCTTCTCTTTTTGCAATATAGTTAGCTTTGAATATATAATAATAGGAAGAGTGTCATTAAGGCCTCAGAAAATATACCTGAGATGTTTTGGAAGTTGCTTTAGCTCCAAAATAGGTGGTACTTCAACTAATGGCAACAACCTATGGAATGGTAGATCTAAGGTTTCCACAATTTTGAATCGTCGAGGCAAAATTGGTTGTGAATCTACTACTTTAACCATCTCATCCACATCAACGTCTTCTTCACAAAGAGAATTTCTGGCTCTATGTAATGAATTACTAAACTGATCCCCTTTGCATCTGAGTAAGCTAACCAATGTATTGGGTTCACGTTCATTGTTTAGTTTTTCATCTTTTTCCTTAACTTCATTGGGCTAAACGGGTTCTTGTGAAGGAATACCACTTCGGGTTGTTATAGCTTTGCAATGCCATTGGCCATCTTTCCTTGGTTGTTCTGGTTGGCTTGGAAGTACACCCTTGGGTCGGTCACTTGATTCCTTGTTTAATTGCACCATAACTTGTTGCATAAACTGTTGTTGTTATTGCTGCTGATTCTGCATAAATTGTTGCCTAGTTTGTTGCATAGAATTGAACATTTAGATCAAATCTGGTTGTTATTCTTGCTGCTGAAAAGAAAGTGAATGAGGCTCAGAATGTTGTGATGGTGGTGGTGGATTATTGGGGACAGCAGTCGAGTGTAGCAAATTATTCCATGCAAAATTTGGGTTATTGCACCAACCCGCATTGTAGGTGTTGGAATAGGGATTGCTGTTCATATTAAAGTTGCCTACGTAGTTAACTTGATTTGTGGCACATTGACCTGTAAAATGTCCTTATCCACACCATTCACACCTTGGCTCCACGGCCTTAACCTGTCCCTGCATATTAAGATTTTGAACTTGATTAGCTAAAGTACTAACCTGAGTAGATAAAGCAGTAAGTGCATCTAATTCTAAAATTCCAGTAGTCCTCCTTGGATGCATGGCTTCTTCTTCTATTAGTTCTTGTGCTCTTCTTCTAGTGGCACGCAAGTTTCTCACGTCCTTTCAATCTTTGAATCACAAGAAGACAAGGGTCTATGCATAAACAAATGCTAACAAAGAAGAAGACAATGATATAGTATTTATTTTCCTTTTTTCTTTTTTTTGTTTTTTTCCTAAAATAATCAGACACTAAAATCTAAAAAAAAGAAAAACACTCAAAATTCTAATCCTAAATTAATTAAGAAAATTTGATCCCCCCGGCAACGGCACCAAAACTTGTGAGAATATTTTCAATATCATGCAAGTATACACGGTCGAAACAAGTAATATAATGAGAAATTCGAGTATCGTTCCCACAGAGAAATGAATTTCCTTAAATTAATTAAAGAAAATAATATGAAGAATAAAACAAAGACAACCGACTTAACTAAATCTAAGTAGTAACTTTAAATTAAAAGCGAAGTTAAAATGATAAAACTCGTTCTAGAGTCAAATTTCCCTTAACATGAATTTAATCTTCATCAAATCTTCCTCTTATCTTTTATTCTCTCGGATTGTCGATCTCCGATAATTATATGACATCGTGGCTCCCGCTCCTTTATACTTCTATTATTTTGCCTCAATTTCTACCTCTGTGTAATAATTGATTTATCAACAAAATATGCATTAAGATTTGCCTTACAATCACATACGGTGTTGTGTATCTCCCGACCACAACGACAAACAAGTCAAAAGACTCGTATGATGAATTATCAATGACTAATCTAATTAATTTCTCCCGAAATCTAATCAAACCTCATGATCTAAGAAATAGGTGATCAATCTACTCTTAGCATTTAGAACATGATAATTCAAACAATCCGATTGAATAAAAGAGTAAGAGCTTGAAATAAATTCAATTAAATTATGTTAAGTTCCATTCTTCTCTAGAACAAAATATAAGACTACTCCATAATAAAAATAGAAAACATTATAAAGAAGAAACTAATTTTTATAATGAAAGAGAAAGAAATTATAAAAATTAGAAATATTTTCTTTCACTAAACTGCTAAGCCAGAAGTTGAGATGTGATCAACGGCAAATGACCACCCCTTTATATAGAAGTGGAGATACAAGAATTCGAAGAGGGTGTTCACAAATTGATGTAATCTAATTAATTATGATTTCCCTTCAAGTTTCCAACTCCTCGACTTGATTGAACTCCATAAATTATAGCCATTGGGTGGGCCCAAGTGTCATGGCCATTCAATTCTAAAGCTTAATTTATTTCATCTTTTTTTGCATTGAAACACTAAAATTAAGCATGTCTCATAAAATATTAATTAACTAGAATATAACGAAAATATCAGCTAATTAATAATATTTATACCCAAAAAGTATAAAATCATATAAAAAACCTGGGTAAATATTGTATATTTTAAACACTTAACAACCCCCATTGCTTATGACGCATGGCTGGCTTGACTTCATACGTTGTTCATGAAACTGACTTAACTCAAACCGACGGTTGAACCATATGGTTTGCTAATGTAAAACTCTGACTCGAGTCACGGGTTTTACAAGCTTCCCTCCTTAGAAAAATTTCATCCACAAAATTTTACCCAAGGAAGTTTCAAATTCATCCATAATTTGAAAGAGGCAAGTCTCAAGTAATCGAATATCTATGGGTATCGATTCCTCATCTCATCTTCATGTTCCCCTCTACATTCTTCAACTCCTCATCAAGTCCATTGCACTCATACTAGGGGAACTTATTTTCTTTGGAGAATCTTCAATTGGCGATCCACAATCTAAACTGCATCTTCTGGATACGTCAGGTTTGGTTGTAGATTTATCTCTCTAAAATTGACATGAGAGTTGTCTGGATAGTACGCCTTCAACATTGATACATGGAAGACATCGTGCATAATTGATAGATTATGCGACAATGCTACCATGTAAGCCACTGGTCCATTGATCTCGATCACATCAAATGGTCCGATATATTGCATACTGAGTTCCCTTTGCATCCCAAATCTCATGTTTTCCTCAGTCAAGGAGACCTTCAAGAGAACGTGATCTCCTAATGCAAAATGAACCTCACATCTATGCTGATTGGCATAATTTTTCTGTCTATCCTGATTTGATCACATTCTCTTCCTGATTTACATTACCATTTTGTATGTCTACCGGCTCATCTCTGGCCTAACTACTATTGGCTCGCTACCCTATACCCAACATACTTGGGATCGACATGGTTTGTAGTATAGTGCCTTGAATGGTACCATTCCAATTGTGGCTTGATAGCTGTTGTTGTAGGAGAACTCCACTAGAGGTAGATGCTCTTCCCAACTTCCTTTGATATCCAAAATGCATGGTCAGAGCAAATCCTCCAGGATCTTTATTGTTCTCTCAGTCTACTCATCTATATGAGGGTGAAAGGTTGTACTGAATCTTGACTTGGTGCCCATAGCTACCTAGATAGCTTTCCAAAATCGAAATGTGAACCTCAGATCCCTGTCTGATATGATCTCCTATGGCACTCCATGTACCCTGACTATCTAGTCTTTATATAGCGTGGCCAAAGTGGTTAGTAGGTAATCCATCCTGATTGCTATGAAGTGTACGCTCTTTGTGAGTCGATCTACTATGACCTATATTGCATCCTTCCGTTGGCAGGTCCTAGGAAAATTGACTACAAAGTCATACGCTATGCTCTCCTAATTCCACTCTAGGGTTTCCAATGGCTGTAGTATTCTACCTGGGCATACATGCTCAACTTTCACTTGCTGGCAACCCAAACATCTGGCAATTGTGTTGTATACCTCTCTCTTCATTCTTAGCCACCAGTATGTTCGTCAAACATTGTGGTACATCTTTACTCCACATGAATGCACTGAGCATCTCGACGTTTGAGCTCCTTAAAGAATTATACTTCTAAGTCCAAGACACTCTGGAACATTTGGCACAATGAGTCGACCTCTCAGTTTGACTAACCCATCTGCATCTCTGGCTAATTCTTGATGTGTTCCCAATTCCAACCATTGTTACAACTATTGATCTGCTTCATGTCTAATTTGTTCAAGTACACTCAGCTGAATGGTCAATCGTGCCATCATTCCAGTGAACTGTCTCTGGCTTGTAGTATACTGAGTCACTGACACTGCTACCAATCCAGTGGAGCCTTGTACTGGCTTCCTACTCAGGGTATCTACTACCACATTTGCTTTGCCCTCATAGTACACTATGTTGATCTCATAGTCTGATAACATCTCTAACCATCTTCTCTCTCTATTGTTCAAATTCTTCTGCGTGAAGATATATTTCAGACTCTAGTGATCAGTTAAGAGTCTTAAAGATGTTCCATACAAGTAGTGTCTCCATATTTTGAGAGTGAATATGACTATTGCGAGTCTAGGTTATGTGTTGGATAGTTATGATCATGCACCTTGAGCTAGCAAGAAGCATAAGCTATAACCTTATTCATCTACATCAAAACATAACCTAAACCAACTCTTAAGATATCTGTGTAAACTACAAAATTGTCATATCCCTCAGGCAATGCGAGGATAGGCACCGAAGTCAATCTCTCCTTTAGCGTCCTGAAACTTTGCTCACATTCATCCATCCATCTAAATCATTCTTCTTCCCTAGTCAACCATGTAAGAGGGGCTGCAATGGATGAGAAATCTTGAATAAACTGTCCATAGTATTCCACTAGGCCTAGGAAACTCCAAACCTCTATAGGTATCTTTGGATGCTCCCATTGTGCCACTAATGCTGAGATGATATGGACGAGAAAGTTCATTTCTGATAGCAAAAGACTACACTTCAAAACTTCCCGTACCAATCTATGCTCTCTCAGTCATTGAAATACAATCCTCAGATGTTGCTGATGTTCTTCTCTCCATGAAGAGTATATCAATATGTCATCAAAGAAGACGATCACAAACTGGTCCAAATATAGATTGAATACTTTGTTCATCAAGTCTATAAACGCTGTTAGAGCATTGGTCAATCCAAAAGGTATGACCAAAAACTCATATGGCCATATCTGGTCTTGAATGCCGTCTTCGAGATGTCTTCTGTCCTAATATTCAACTGGTAGTATCCTAACATCAGATCAATCTTTGAGAAGATGACTATTGAGCTCAACTGATCGAATAGATCACTATGCGAGGAAAAGGGTATTTGTTATTAATAATTACATAGTTTAGCATCCTGTAATCGATGCATAAATGCATCCGCTGATCTTTCTTCCTCACAAATAACACTGGTGCACCCCATGGAGAGATACTTGGTCTGATGAATCCTTGATTCAATAGTGCTGTAACTGTTCCTTGAGTACCTTAAGCTCAAAAGGTGTCATTCTGTATAGACCTCTAGAGATCGGTGTTGTGCCTAACATGAACACAATGGCAAGGTCTACTTCTCTGTCTCACAATAATCCAATAATCTCCTATGGGAATATGTCAGTGAATTCTCCAACCATTGGAATCTACTCAATGTTTGGCTTGTCCCCTAAACCACTCTGCTCATCCAAAACTAACGCCGTCATTATCAGCTCGCTACCTTGGCCTAGCTGTCTCACCGCATTTTGATAGGATATCCATCCTTGTTCTCCATCTTTACTCTGACCTTGGAAGAAAAAGTGGCATCTTTTATGGTGGAAAGTCACCATCTTACTTTGGCAATCTATCATGGCTCCTTGCTTGGACATCCAGTTCATCTCAAATATCACATCGAATTCTTGTAGCTTGAACAATATCAAATCAGCTACAAGTTATCGATGTTGAATCTCAATAGGGACAATTTCTCACACACTTGCTCATAACTATCTCACTACCAGCAAGAGTGGACACTAATAATGAATGTCCTAACTCTTCTATCTTACATCCTACCCTACATGTGTGCGTGTACAAAATAAATGAGTGTGTGCAACTAGAATCAAATAAGACTCGTGCAGGTACAAAGCCTATTGAAAGCGTACCTATCATGATTGTAGTGTCCTCAATTACCTTTGCCACTGTGGTTGTGTACATCCTCACTGGCTACTACTGTGTTGGGGCAAGAGATGCTGCTGGTGGTACTTCCTGATTCTATTCCCTTTGATTCTAAGTTGCGGCGCCCCTTTGTTGTCCCCTCTGCTGATGTCTTGGTGGCTGTTGGTCTCTGCCTCTTTGGCCTTGACATTGGCCATGTTAGCTTCTCTCTCATTACTGTTGGTGGAGAGTTAGGAGTGCAAGTCTCTATTGAGGCGCTGGGAGCATCAACTACTAGTTTTGGATAGTTGGACAGGTTTCGGGTTTATGCCCTTGCTAACCACAACAATAGCATACTTTAGTGCCTACTTCGCACTCTACAGCTCGATGTTCTGGCTAACCACAACTATAACATGCCTTAGTTACTACTATGCACTATGCGGCTTGATGTCCAAGATGACTGCAACTATAACATGCATTAATGCCTACTATGCACTTTGCGGCTTGATGTCTTGACATGAACACATGTCTCTACATTAGAAAGGTGATTCTGATAGAAAGGTGATTTGTTGACCTAAACTTGGCCATCCATAGCCCTCATAGCAACTAGTGAATCTATTCAACATCACTGTTGTAATCCCACCTTGGTTGATACGGCCTTAGATGTTGCTACCACAGGACAAAATCTCGGCGAGGTCGAGTATCTATAACTCGCTCTACCTCGCCAATAGTTCTCACTACATCACTGAAGGTAGCAAACTGTCTATCTAAATAGACCATCCTAATCTCATGATGGGCCTTCATAAAAACTCTTTATCCTCCTTCCTTCGGTGGGAACCAAATCCGGTGCAAATCTTTCCGGTGCTCTAAATCTTGTTTCTTATTGCACCACTGTCATGGGGTCCTTGCTTCAATGTCTGGAATTCCTACTCCTTCCTCTTCTTGAGATCTGGCAGAAGAACTTTAGATCAAGTTCTGCCCTAAATTCCTCCCAAGTGATGCCCTAAGGTTGATGGTCGGCAAATGTGGAATTCTGCACTATAGCCCACCATACTCTAGCTTTATCTTGGAATGCCCATGTAATGATGCATATTCTGTGCTCCATTGGGCATGCTATACTACCAAACACTCCTATGTCTTATGATATCTCCAGGAATGCCTCTTCTACATCCAACTTCCCAAAGAAAGGTCATCCACCATTATTCATGAACCTTTCATACTACCACAGTTCTAAATTCCTTGCATCCATTGATTTGTTAGACCCTTTTCCTAGCTCATACTGCAAAAACTATGGTCTTGTACCTACTGGAACAATATCACATCCCGCAGCTCCACTTCCACCTGCAGTCTACCCGCTACTTGCTATTATGAGTCCACTGACAACCGGTCCCATTCTTGCTTCAAATGGGGCAAATGGAGGAGCCGTTGTTCGAGTAGTCCTATGTTGTAGACATGGAGAAGGAGGCGGCAGTGGAGGGCCCATGGGATCTGCTAGCACACCTCGTGCCTCTTCAACCACTACTAGTCTCTTCTAAGCTTTGGCAACTGAAAGGGCTATTTGCCTGAGCTCTCTATTAAATTCCTTTTGGTTTTGCTATATCTGTATCTAAACTTCAGCCAATCTGGTAATCGTTGCTTCTCTCTCCTATCTACTACTTCTACTGCTGTAAAATCCATGATTTTTATTACAAGACTCGAACCTAAATATTATGAAATAAATATAGATGAACCAATATGGTTGGTTATCGAGTCGACCGGTCATGGTTCGACTTAAGGTCACCTAGAAAATACCTATTCATGAATGGATGATGGGGTGTGAGAATTTAATAAAGGGGTCGTTGAACCTAGGAAATACCAATGGATGATGGGGTGTGAGAATTTAATGAAGGGGCTCATTGAACCTAGGAAATACCAATGGATGATAGGGTATGAGAATTTAATGGAGGGAATGGTTGAAGTGTATATATATGTAGGAGGAGGGAGTATTTCATCCGTCATCTCCATTCCAGGCGACCTCCCCATTACTGTGTGAGTATTTCATCCCTCATCTTATTTGTTACCATTAGGATTCTTGCATGCAAGGCTTGTTGAAGATGCCCTGCCAAGTTGCTAGATCTCCAGCGTCTTATGCATGGGGTTCTTGTCGATTGCTTAGTTGTTTTGTAAATGGACATGTTAATAATTAATTATCATTAGAATTGCTGAAAATTTAATAAGGAATGAAGACTAACATGAACTAATTACATCATTTAAAATTGATAGTATATTAGTCATGTAAGTTGCATGTAGGTTCATGCAAAATAAAATTATACTAATGTATAATTTTATGCCCTCATTCAGATTAGGGTTCACGGGTCACAGTCAGACGAAATCACAAGTCAGGTACGTATAATAGGTAGAACATCGTACTTTCTTTGTTGGTAGCCTAGGTCAGCCTGAGCCCAGATTCGACCACCATGCACCGAGTGCAACCGGGGTCAATGAATTGACTCAGTCCGACACGGGGTCGTATTATGTGCGTAAATTGTGTAATGCATCGACATTGTTTTAGAGTAGTGATAGCCGCCCCATAAAAAGGCTACGGCCGGGGTGAGCGAGGCACAACGGTTCCTCCATTGCACTAGAGTGTAGTGATAGCCCTCCCCATAAAAAGGCTACGGCCGGGTGTGTGAGGCACTGGCATTAGAATTGGCAGTGAGAGCTTCTCCACAAACGGGCATAGCATTCACCTGAGTGCAGTGATAGCCTCCCCCATAAAAAGGCTACGGCTGGGGTGTGTGAGGCACTGGCACTAGAGTTGGCAGTGAGAGCTTCCCCACAAACGGGGCGTAGCATTCACCTGAGTGCAGTGATAGCCTCCCCATAAAAAGGCTACAATCGGGGTGTGCAGGCATTGGCACTAGAATTGGTAGTAACAGCTTCCCCACTAAACGGAGCATAGCAATCACGTGAGTGCAGTGATAGCTTCCCCACAAAAGGCTACGGCCGGGTGTACGAGGCACTGGCACTGGAAACGGTAGTGGTAGCCTCCCCACAAAGGGCTACGGCCGGGGTATGCGGATCACAGCGGATACCTCCTCTGCATTGTTTTGGAGTATAGCGGAATCGCTCCACCGCATATTAAAATAAACATAAGGAAATAGTGGAATGTACTTGATTTGTTTTATCATTATACTACTTAGTGTTGTAATCACTAACACGGAATTGCCTCCGCAGGTGTGCAGTTATGAAAGTAGGTGATTGACAACCAGGGCATGGAGCAAAATAAATATGACTCCTTTTATTATTTATTTGAGAAATAAGTGTGGCTACTGGGAAACGGTCTAAGACTGTGGGATATTTATATATGTTTTTGTTAAATAAAAATGTTAGATATATTTGCTTAATTGTGAGTAACACCTGGCCACCTAGGCCCACAATGTTGTGACAAATGGCCGGGTCGTTACAACTGCAATGACTGTCGCAGTGACGGCTCTCACTATGATGACTAACTAAAACTGGCACATTGGCCTATTCTGGTGGCAAGGTAGTCATTGGTTGACTAGAGGTTGTATCATTGTGACCATGGCTAGGACTGTCCTATTTGGGGAATGGAGGGGATGGGGCTTTGATCTGTGTCCTACAAGTATGTTTCACCATCTTGCTAGTACTCCCTACTCTAACCTGAACACCTTGTCAGACCATTGATTGGTAAGAAAATCTGCAAACCAAAACATTAAGACAAAAAAATACCTGTCGGCACAACTCGGACCCGCTTTTGTACCCATGTAACTTGTAATACATCTACCATCTTAATCAACCAAGGGTTAGCTCTGATACCAAGACTGCGACACCCTATTTCAGTTCACTTGTGAACCAACACGGAAATGCTACCGGCGTTCGAAATGTTCACTATTTTACTTGATTCGGTTAAGCCGACCCCAGTTGTACCCTCGACGTCTCAAGATGGTGATGCAAGCATACAATGCAATGATGGGATGCTTAGGTTCTCACGTTGTTCTAAATAGATGCGATGATATACAGTCAAGTGTAAAAAGTGAAAAGTTTAAAGAAAATAACTATTTTTAGAATAAAAAGGACAGTCTTCCCTAAAAGTGCAATAGGGACTACCCTGTCAACAATAAGCCGTATATATATACACCAATAAAAATAGAAAATTCAGCAAAAAACATAACATTTTTCTCAACATTTCAATTATCATCATTTTCTTCATCTACTGAGCTGATTCTACACTCCATTGCTCAACTTGTTCGTTTGTATTCATAATTCTCATTCACATGCAAAACATTTTATCCATTCATAGAAATAACATTCAAGTTGCATCATTCAAAATAATTCAACATTTAGGCACATCAATTACATCGGCAGGTACATGTGTGTGCAATTGCCTTGCTGCTCCTCTACAGTCCCAACAGTGCTCAGTCCTCCAGATTCTCACCTACATAGATAACAGAAAATTATAAGTAACGAGCGCTACTAGTCTAGAAATAAGTAATAACAAACTGGCATAGGAGAACTAGCTTTCCTATTAAATAAAAACATTCTTATTCTTCCTCATCAAATGTCTCATAAGGGCACTAATTAGGAGCCGTCAACCTCGTGCAACGACGTCCCATTTCTTTCTCATCTCATTCTTTGGCAACTTAAAACTAACCCTTGGTGGGGAAAATCAATCTCTGGTTCTTTCAGCCCTCTACATCCTCCATATTAATCCTGGCTCTGAGTACAGAGGCCGAGTACTCTCGTGCATGAGCCTTTAGTACCCTTTAAAACTACAAGTCTAGACATGCATTGCATTGCAATACCTGTAAACCTCCACACTTCTTCGGGTTTGAGGAGCAGAATAGATGCTCACCAAATCAAGGAGTTATCAGGATCCCTCGGGAATGGAATGGACTCTCACCAAATCCATAGCCCACTATGACTAACATGCACCCTATTTCAAGATGTGGTTGTTTGTTTTCCCTTGTTTCACATCTCACTAAAAATATGAGAAAACTACATGTCCATAGGCCTCAATAGGGATTGTAATATAATAGGCCCAAAGGCCTTATGATCTTGATCTGAGTTTTCGAAAAAAAACTCGAAGGATCTCATCCTCAAGGGTTATTAATCTGAAAATTTCATGCAATTAAATGTCCCGTGTGGAGTGGGATACAATAAATCCACCACTCGAGACGTTCACTTACCTGTTAAAACAAAACACAATAAAGTATAGAAGTCAAACTAAGAGCGAGTCCTAAATGGACCTCGTAGAAGCTCCAATCGTGTCCACACGCATTGGCGGCGAGCTCCTACTCCGTACCTACACACAAACTAAAAGCTAACGCTTGCTTATGATGCATTCACACATCCTATAGCACACACACATCAAGGCACACATCTTATCAAAGCACACGTCAATCACTATCAGATTTTCTACCCCATGTTACATTAGATTAACAATACTTTCTAATTTACTTAATTAGTACCGTAGCATTCATTCTCATACAATTCAATCGCGCAATTCATTTTTATTTACAATAAAAATATTTAACACATAAATCAATCAATCCTAGCATCTTGTGCTAATAAATATCACTTTTTGAGTAATTAAGTCGAAGTTAATTATATCTCGTGTTGTCGGCAATCGGTGATGGTTAGGGTTTGTTGCACGTTTTGAGACTCGAATTCGGCACTCGGCAGCGTTGTGGCGGATGGAGGTGGCATGGGCAACAAGGACGGGGGCAGCATCGAGGGTTAGGGGGAACAAAGGTCTTGAAGGATGTCTTGTGGCAATCTTGTAAATAAAAGTTGATTCAACTTCGACTTGAGTCAAAAATAATAACTAATTTGTAATAAATTGTAAAAAAATCCAGAAAATAGGAAAAAATTCTCATAAAATATAATACACACCACAACATCAAAATGGCATATTCTATAACTAATAACCCACCCAAACTGCTCTATAATGTGTCATAATACGATTAAATACATAAAAAAACTTCATACTGTCATTTAATCTGATAATGCATTTCTCATCATTTTTCTAACATTATCATCATATACTCGAGTACACTTAATTCTCATCACTCATAATGCACGGTTGGCCTCGACTCAGCATGTGATTCATTAAACTGGCTTGACTCGAACAGACGGTTGAACCGACTGGTTTGCAAATATAAAACTCTAACTTGAGCAACGAGTTTTACATGGATGATTGATGATTTGAAAAGTTATAACTCAAATTACTATGAATATTTGGTTGCGAGATGAAATTGCTAATTGTGGTGAGAGTTTACATAGAATTCAAGCTTAATGATTTGTGTAGGTTCTTTAATGAGTCTTTTTTTACCACAATACTTTTGCTCGAGCCTACCAGAAATTTAAATTTCAAGAATGATAATTCTCCAAAGAGGTATTATTTGAGGGATTTTCATTTCTGTTTTTGGTTAGTTACAAGAATTGTTATTGTTAGATTTTAGGTATCTTGGTACATTTTATAAATTATTATAAAAGTAAAATAATCATTTAGTTGAATCATTCTTAAACATAGATTGCTAGTTATTATTTATGAGATAGCATAAGTAATAGTTAAAATAAATATAACAGCAACATGCACATCTAGCCATGTATATATAGATCATATGGGCTTTTTTGGGTGACTAGGTCAAAAATGCCTTCATCATCCAACAGTCCTCAAGGCTCATGTTAAATGCACCTAACACATGAGTATAACTATGAAGATGTTTATGTAGAATAGAGCTAACTAAGATTGTTCCAAAAAGTTAAATCCTTACAACCCTTAGACAAATAGCAGAAATGATTTAATACAATTCAGTAAATACAATAAGCACAAATGAAAACTACTCAAGGCAAATAGAAACTGAAATAAGTAGGGTGTGTGAGGCAACAAATAAAAGTTCAAACTCACAAAGTTACTTGTCTTGACAAATAAACCAAACCATACAAGTTTCTAAATGACCTTGACCTTGTTCACTAAGTTCTCTAAAGCGATCAAGTCAAATATAAGAGAAATGGGGTGCACAACAAAGTGAATAAAAATGAAAACAAGCACACGAAGAGGAAGGCACAAAATATTTTCAAGAGATTCAGAACTTTTACTCCTCTCTTCTAACTTACCAAGTCCTTTGCCTTGGTAGATCTTCTTAGCTCTACTATGACAACTAGTATAATTTACAATCAACTACAAGAACTCCTTCATAAGTACCCACCAAGTGTGCCAAGGAAACTAACACTTCTAACAATCTAAGAGCCTCCAACAAGCCTTCCTCCATAAGCACTAAGCTCGAAAAATCCCTTTAACCAGCTCCTAACACCCTAGGAGCAATTGCCACTTGAAGCTAACTTTCCTTCACCAAGCTTATACCTTTATCCAAAGGAGTCTTTGATCCAAACACCCTCTTTCTTTAGGCTAAATGCTCACACAAACTGGAAAACCCGAGACTGAGTCAGGTCAACTTTCAGAACACGTGTGCGGGACCAAGGCTAATCATGTTTACATGTTATGAGGGTTCATGTATACCTACGTATATGATGATAGCATCAGATACGCAGCAGTATAGTGAGTTATCAGTATATACGAGAGTATGCCCTGTTATTTTATTTTGCTTAGTGAATTGTAAAAATTAGACTTACGTCATTGATTATATTAGGACATTTTGGTTAGGATTTTTAATTGGGTTCGTATTTTTTAGAACAAGTCATTCGATGGATGTCGAGTTTATTTTATTCTCATTTTAATTTTGAAACGTGCTCATGACATGCTTGACTCTCATCCATGACGTGCTTGACTCGCTTTGACAACCCTTAAAACAATTTTAAGAGCTTTTTGAACCCACTTTACACCTAGTTGGTCTGACACTAGCCGAGTGTGAATTTTGAAAAGAAAAAAACATGACTTACCTGAGCTTGACCCTTTTGCCCCTTCACTCATCTACCTGACACCTCGCCCCTTGTTGTCGACACCACTGCCTCTGGCAACCTTGCCGCCAGCAGCATCGCCACCCGCTAGCACTGCCGTCTGGCCTCACCTCCTTCCTTTACCCCTCACCTACCCCTTCCTCCTCCATCTTCTCCGTCCACTTCCCATGTTCACTGACTGCCCTGTTCTTCTTGGAGTGCCACGGCAGCATCGCTGCCAGTTGCTGCCTTCCATTCAGCCCCTCCCTCACCGACCAACCTTGTCCCCCTTCCCTTTCCCTCTCTTTTCCTCTTGGCTCTCCTCTACCTCAATTTGCCCATTTCCTATCAAATTGGCCACCGACAATGGTAATTAGGCACCACCATTGCTGACCATTTTCTGGCCATACTCCTGCCAATGGCTGCCCAACCTATTTCCCCCACCTAGCCCAAGCCCTAGCCCCTTGCTAGCCCTCTTCCCCTCAGCACTGTCAGCAACAGCGACTACCGTTGTTGTCTACGATTTGATTCGATTCCAAATCACTGTGAGTTGTGTGTTCATGTCATCCATAATTTTTATGAATTGCTCATAATTTTTGTTCATATATTAATCTTGTAATTTCATGATAATTGTGTGTACATTTGTAAATTGCTTACGTAATTTAACGAGTGATAGCGATTAAGGATGATTTGAATTACTCAAGCATGAAATTTGATATGAAATTGATGATGTTAAAATTGTGAAGTTGTGTGTTAATGTTATAATTGTGTAGGTTAATTATCTAGTGGATTGGAAAGTTCATTCATGATGTGGGATGACAATAATTTTAGGAATTGTGATGTACTAACCTAGTTCAGAGTATGACTAGAAGGTTTTAATTGTTAATTGTTGATAGGCCATAAAAATTGAATGCCTTTGTGACACCCAAATCCGGTTCCCACTAATGAACCGAACCAGAATGTCACTGGTATCGGTTAGGGTCGGCTAACCCAAACCCAACCCTGCGGATCTACTCTCAGCATCTCGAGATGGAAGATGTTTATCGCTATGCATAGATAAATGCACAGAATCCTAACATGCTACTACATGAATGCATGCAATTAGTTTAACAAACAAAATAAGTACGATAAAATCGATAAAAAAATTCCAAAAATAGAACGGACAAAATTTCCCTTAGAAGTGAAATTAAGGTCCACCCTATCAAATCAACATGTATAAATATATCATGCATTGATATTCACACAAAATTCTAATTTGTTGCATAATTCATTCTAAATCTTGGGTCTCGACCCATCTGTGCATTCTAAATAATTTTCACATCATATGAATTCAATTGTCATACCTTACATCACATCATTCTTAATATAATGAAAACATAAACAAAACATTAACATTCTATCATCTGACATGTGTGTGTACAAGAGGCACCACTTCTCCTTTGTCCTTGCTGGCTCATCCTATTCCTAATCATTACCTATATATATTATAAAAACATGTCAATAACGAGTGTTACTAGTTCAAAAATATGACTAATATTAAACTGCGCTATGAGAGCAAACTCTCATATGAAAGAAAACATTTTCATGAAATCTCTAAAGGGCATCTACTGAACTGAAATCATCTTGAACTTATCTGCTGCTGCTCGATGCCCTCGACATATTCTCATTTCACTTTCTGGTTCATTAGGACTACTTTTATATCCTAAGCCCTTTTCGTATTTCCATGCCCACTCATGTAGCACGATTCTCGAAAATCGCAAAAACTATATATATATATATATGTGTGTGTGTGTGTGTGTCTTGGTAGGGATTTATATAATAAGTCTGAAGGCAACTTGTGGTGGATCTTGTTTTCAAAAGATACTCGAGGGATCTAATCGTCGAGGGTTATAAATATGGAAAACTATTCGACTAAATGTCCCAAGCTAAGTGGGATCTGAAAAAACACCACTCAACTCGTCCTAGAATATAAAAATAATTCACAATAGAATAGAGTAATATATCAGGGGTGAGTCCTAAATGGAACCGATAGAAGCTCTGAGCGTGTCTTAGCGCATAAACGGTGACCTCCTACTCCGTACCTAATTGTCAATCATGTGGTGATGGTGAATGGTTGTTGCCAGCTTGAGTAAAGATCGTGGGGAAAAAAGAGAAGGAAGAAAAAGAAGGAAGTTGGGTGAGAAGGATGAATGGTGATAGTGTAAGAAGTGTGGAACATATAAATGTCAGAGTG
This sequence comes from Piper betle, assembly GCA_033002965.1. Taxonomy (NCBI): domain Eukaryota; kingdom Viridiplantae; phylum Streptophyta; class Magnoliopsida; order Piperales; family Piperaceae; genus Piper; species Piper betle. Next base: position 15,390 of record JAURVB010002739.1, on the reverse strand, counting down.
AGAAAACAAATGGTCAGGTGAGAAAAACCAATGGTTGTGGAAAAAAATGAATTGTCGTCTCGTAATTAAAATTTAACTCGATTGAAAATAATGGTCGAACTGACCGGTTCAGATTATAAAACCCTAATTCGAATCACGGGTTTTACTAGGGTTGCTAATTGAGCGAGCCAGCTCGTGAGTATTTAGCGTTCGGCTCGGCTTGACTCGACTCGAAACTCGACATTTAAATGCTCGACTCGAACTCGAATCTTACTGAGCCGAGCTTGAGCAAGGTCGTGTTCGACTCGACTCGACTCGGTTGTAACTCGAACTCGACTCGAACTCGACTCGATAAAATAATATAATAATATAGTCATTATATTATATTATATTATATATATATATATATATATGAAATATAATAACAAAGAAGCAAGATAGTTGAGATAGTAAGTATTCACCTTGATGACTTCAAGGTTGTGGGTTCAAACCACATTGGCCTCATTTTTTTTTTAAGTGAGGTACTTTTGACTTTTAATCGAGCTGGTTTCAAGCTAACGAACGAGCTGGCGAACGAGCTCACAAAAATAAACAGTTTAAGTATATTCGAGCTCGAGTCGAGCTCGAACACATAAAAGATATTCGAGTCAAACTCGAGCATGTATGTCCAAAACTCGTTCGATCTCGAGTCGAGTTCGAACGAGTTTCGAACTATTCGAGCCGAGTTCGAACACATGTTGAGCTCGGCTCGCTCGCTCAATTAGCACCCCTAGGTTTTACAACCTTTCTTTGTGATAATCATAGTAAATGTTGATATGTTCATTTAAATTATTTACTGATTGTCTAACGATAATGTAATGATTTTGTATGATGAGTTATAAATTTACCTATTCATTAAATTATTTATTTATTAATGTAGTTGTTGTATCATTGCCGTATGCTTAATTGATAATTTCGAATATCATGTCTTGTTTTGAATTATAGTCATGATTGTATTCATATGCATCCATTTAAAATATGTATTATATAGTCAGCATGAACATTAGTGTGTAGTTTGTTGTGTAGGTACGAAATAAGAGCTCGTCATCTAGACACGAGACCCCGCTTGGAGCTTCTACCAGGTCCGTAGGACTCGCCTCTAGATTTGTTGCTATTCTCCATTGTTGTTTTGTTTTGCAGATCACATGACGTGTTAAGTTGTCATTTAATCAGATCTCACTTAACATGTGTCATTTAAACATTATCTTTTCCAGAATTTAGAATCCTCGAGGATGAGATCCCTCGAGCTCTTTTCAAAAACTCAAATCCATAGCAAGTTGCCTTTGGGATTATTTATATAATCCCCTTCGTAGCCTTATAAATAAAGTTTTTATCGAATTTTCTTGTGAGCCAAGAGAAGGACCAACTGATTTACACATACCATGAGAGGGAGGGTGCATGTGTGAGTCACAACGGGCTCTGGATTGGTGAATGTAACGACCCGCCCGTTCCGAGCCACGAGCCAAGTGTTACTATATGTAACTAAATGTCTCGTAAATTAATTTTTTATTAATTTTAAATATTTTAAATAAACTCTTGACATAAAAGTTAATTATAATAAATGCTCGGAATAATCTAAGCCCCATGAACCGAACCAAAATCCCACTGCCATGCAAACAATCTCGAGAAAAGAATAGTCCAATAATAGAGTCCTCCGGCTGTCCTGACTCTACCCATCCTTCCATGCTCATACCTGCGGAGGCAATTCCGCGTTAGTGATAAAAACACTAAGTCGTATAATTACAAGAAATAATTAATATATTCCACAACATCTGAATTACATCTTTTAGTGATTATGAGCCTATGCTGAGCTCTTAATATGCTGGGAGGGTGGTCGCCCATCCAGCTACAATCCCATGTATGCGCACACACACTACGTGGCCCTCGGCCTGTAGTTACCGATATTTGCCATTGACTCACCCTCTCAGTATCACAAGTGCATAATGAGTCGTCTTATGCTACTGCGCCCTGTCACCCCTTTCGGCATGGGGGCAGGTATTTAATCTTTTAGGGGTGCTGTCTTGCATCGGACTGAGTCAATTCATTGACCCCGGTTGCGCTCGGCGCATGGTGGTTGAATATGAACTCAAGTCAACTAAGACTCCCACATAGTATTTTTTTAAGGGTGTTGCCTTGTGTCGGACTGAGTCAACTCTTTGACCTTGGTTGCACTCGGTGCATGGTTATCGAATGTGGACTCAGTCTAACCAAGACTCCCAAATTGAAATATATAATATTTCAAGTAATTATACGAACCTGGTATTGTGATGAGGAACCCAAAACTATGACACACGATCCTAAAGCCTTCCCTTTGTGAGTCAAATGTGCTCACAAACTATCTAGAGGATGTTTCATTTAACAACAGAACTCTCCTTTATATAGAAGAATATGTATAGAATTCAAGAAGTCACTACATTAAATTTTATAAATATATGTGGAATTCAAAAAGTTATTTGTGTGAATAACGTAAAGTCAAAAAGTAATTATTAAGTTAATACGAATGGATGTTAAATCCTAAAAATATTATAAATATCATTATACCGATATGCTAAAGGTCAAAATCGATAATTTATAATATTAATTTTTTCAAGAATTAATTTAGTTAAATAATATTTACGGTTCGTTCTAAGATTTACAAAACCCTAAATAAAATAACATAATTATTTTTTTCAGGGTTTTACAGTGAAAGTGTTATTCATTCCTGAGGGATCCTGAAAACTCCACGTCTTGAGCTTCCCCACGCCCGGAGGTGTGCAGATCCTTCAACTTAGTCCCACATCTAATACCTACTAGGATAAGATCTTGTTTATAAGTGGGAATGGACTATAGATCTTTAACTTGATTAACTACTTTTGAAGAAATGACTGAGCCCATTATGTTATACTTTGGGGTGGGTCGTTATAAATGGTATCAGAGTCTCCTAGTTCCGTGTTAGATGGTGGGCTAGACTAGGGACGTTGGCTAGGCTATCAGTCATAGGCCAAAGAAAGTCATGGGCTGGGCTAGCAACAAGCCAAATGTAGGAATTTCAGAGATAAAATTTCTTAAGGTGGGTGGATTGTGAGATCCTTCTAACTTAGTCTCACATTTAATACTTAGTGGGGTAATATCATATTTATAAGTGGGAATGGACTATAGATCTTTAACTTGGTAAGCACTTTTGAGGCGATGACATAGCCCATTATGTTACACTTGGGGTCGGGTCATTACACAGAGAGACATGGAGGATACATGTATTGTTGTCTACAACACATGTCTAGACTGAGGTATCAAATGGTGCTTAAGGCGACTGCCTGAAAGTACTCAACCTTTGTGCTATAGGCCAAGAGATATATGGAGGTTGGAGAGGGCTAAGGATATGTGCTTTTCCCGAGAGTGGAATTTTAAAATGAGAAAATACTGAGAGAGGAATCTACTAAGAATGGTATTACACCAGTTCAGTTTATGACATTATCAAGTCTGCAGCTTGGTGGCTCCTCAGTAGTTGCCCTTGGAGAGTTTAGTGGAAGTATTTAATTGATTTCTTTTACATGAGAGTTAGCCTCTTCTGCCATTTATTGTGTTGGTTATGTGAATTTGTTTAACCTGATTTTTCATTATTCTGATTCTATAGATTGTCGACTTCACTCCAACCTAGATGCCTAGGCATAAATGTATTCTAGAGATCTTTATCATATTTTGTTTCCTTCTTTATGTGACATTGGAATCTCAATTGATTGATACTAGGAAGATATTCTTCGTTGTGATTTTGAGATATGAAGAAGCAACTTTATTATTGTAAAACTACCATGTTATATACTATTGATTAGTTTGCATTTGTAATACATCAGCTTAATTCTGTTAGCTTTGAATGATATGCCACTATCAGATCTTTCCTTGAGTTTAAGCTGTCTGGTGGCTCTTATTTGCCAGTTTGATATTTAGTTATTTCCAGACCAGTGACAACCGTTGCTGATATTTTTTTATTATTTATGGTGAGGAACAAGAATGTGACGTGTCGGTCTCAGTGGAAAAGCAGTGAGTGACTGCTTAGTGTACACACACAAACCTAACGCAATATGTTTGGATTGTTGTGATTTGGTTATGATGTATCACTTAGTAATGTGATGTTTCATTTTGAAATGATGATAATACTTTGAGACTGATATGATATATGTGATAAAGATGATGAACAGATGGGTCAGGACCCAGTTCATGGCTATGATTTTGCTTTGAGATTAATATAATAATTATGACATATATGATAAACAAACGGGTCGAGACCCAATTTATATTTGTGATTTTGTTGTGATAACTTTTATGTATTCTAAAATGAAAATTTTATTAAATTATGATTTATATGTATATATTGTTATTTAACAAGTTGGCCCCTTATTACACTTTTAAAGGAAATTTTATCCGTTTTATTTTAAAATTTACTACAATTTTATCCTGATTTAATTGATTTTTGAATAGGATTGTTTGTCATAACATTCATGTAGCACCTCAATAGGGTGTCATTTCATGCATACATTTGTTGTGCATTGTCGTGCCATTTTTTTCGTCTTGAGACGCCGAGAGGGTTTAGGTCCTTTTCGCTTAGGTTTGGGTTGATCGATTTTATTGAATAAGAAATGGTTTGGTCTACTGTAATAATTCCAATTTGATTAGAGAATGAACTGGATTTGGGGTGTTATACACACTCCGAACACCTTGGTAGTTTACAAATCGAGATCACACACAAGGGCCTAGCCTCACGACACCTCTCTCTTAGGATTTAGACTATCAAAGCAATAGGAATACATGCTAGAAGGGAATGTTAATCCTAAACACTAGCTTCAGCTTCCAAGAGTTCTAAGAGTGTACTAGGGTTAAATAACATTAAAAGTGTGTCAAAACACTCCCCCCAAGGGCATATTTATAGTTTTGTAACCTCTTTCTAATAATAGTAGCCGTTGGGTTATGAATCCCAAAAATTTACTTTTTCCGATGGCTAGTTTTGAAAACTATTTTAGATGATTGATTGCCAAATGACCCATCAAAGTGTTTTCTAATAGTACAATAATATTGCTTTTGAACTTGCCACAGTCTTTGGTTACCCTTCAGTTGCATAAGACCCTTGTTGAAGTCTTGCCTCAAGCTTCACCAAACTACTGACATTGACTGATGTATTGTTTGATTGTCGAAACTCAACATAAATCTTCATAACTTCATCTCAACCTCTTCCCTCCTAGAAGATTAATTAGCTAAACATTATTCAGAGCTCTATCGAAGTTCTCCATGTTAGCTGTAGGTTTCCCACTTAACTCTGGCCTACCAAACACTCTGTCGAAGCGTCTGTCGAACTATGTCTCTATATTTGATGGGCCAACCCACACGTGCTTTGGCTGCCAAATCTCCTGCCGATGTTTCTGCCAAATTTATTAAGACTTCAACTTCGATTTTGGGTCTTTATGCTTTGATTTTCTTGTTAGTGCTAAATACTCCTTATAATTTTACTTAGAGAGTTTAAGTTGTTTCTCGTCAAAACAAGGTTCAACAAGATATTGCTAATACAAATTTTTCCATTACTTATCTAGTAGGTTTGAAAAGTTCGGGAGAAATTTCGGACCAAAAAGCATGATGTTGGATGAAATTGATTAGTGTGGACACCCAAGCACTCCAAAAGATGAAAAGAAAAAAAATCATTGAACTATGGGCACCCAACGCTCGACTCCGGGAACATCTTTTCCTGATTGACAAAGGGCATAAAAGATTTATAGAAGTGACAATGCTCCGGGTTTGCTTCAAGACACATGGTGTTTGTATCATTATCAAATTTTCTTTTTATGCCATAATATTTTGTAATGATCCATTCCAAAGTGGGGTGATCCGGTCCAAACACTTTGTCGAAGTGTTTGTTGAACTCTATCTTTACATTTGATGGGCCAACCCACACGTGCTTCAACTTCCAAAGCTCTACCGAAGTTGCTGCCAAACTTATTAAGACTTCAACTTAGACTTTGGGTCTTTATGTTTTGATTTTCTTGTTGGTGCTAAAGACTCCTTATAATTTTACTGCGAGATTTTAAGTTGTTTCTCATCAAAACAAGGTTCAACAAGTTATTTCTAATACTAATTTTTCCATTACTTATCTATTAGGCTTGAAAACTTCAGGAGAATTTTCGACCAAAAAGTGTGATGTTGGATGAAATTGATTAATGTGGACACCCAAGCACTCCAAAAGATGAAAAGAAAAAAATTTACTAAACTATGGGCACCCAACGCTCGATTCCAAGAATATCTTTGCCTGATTGACAAAGATAATAAAATATTTATAGAAGTGACAATGCTCTGGGTTTGCTTCAAGACACATGGAGTTTGCATCATTATCAAATTTTATTTTTATGCCATAATATTATGTAATGATCCATTGCAAAGTAGAATATGTTGAGCTTAGGTCATCTCTTCAAAATTGTTAACTCAAGTTAAAGAAATTACTTAGGTCCATCATGCTTTGTGCTAAGTTGTTATAAATAGTATTAGAGCCAAGATGAAAGTATATTGGATGGTGAGTTGGAATACATTGGTCGTGGGCCAAACTCAAGGGCTAAGTCATTTCCTAAGCATGATTCTTTAGGGAATGACATTGATGATTATTTACAACTATTGATAGAAGAACTACTTTTTCTTTGGAATGTGGGTGTTGAGACATATGATGCTTTTAAGATGCAAAATTTTATGATGATGTCACAAAAATTCAATACACAACTATACGGATCAAGTAATATAATGATGAAATAAGAATCGTTCCCATGATGACTTAAAAAGAAAACAACTCTAATCAATTAATTTTAATCACTTTCTAGAAAAAATAAAGATTTTTTATGCAAAGTTTTGTTTAAGAAATTATGTAAAAGAAACTAACTAAATAAAACTAACTAAACAAGCACGAACTAGGGTTAGGCTGACAGAAACAGGGTTAACTAATTACATACTAATCAATATTAAGCAATTTAATTAATCCTTAGATCATTTCTAGTACAATCAGCGAGTAATTTCACTTAAGTCATAACCATAATTACTGGGATAGAACTAGGCCCACTATTTTTTTAATGGCCAAATGGGCTCCAAATGAGCTAAATTTTAAAAGGTTGGGCCCTATACACTAATGAACAATCTCGAAAATCACCATGGGCTAACATTATGATCTAGGCTCACTAAGATATGGTTAAGTTGCCAGAAACCGGGTTTATAATTTTTCTATGAATGGTTCATTGCCTTGGAGACTCCAAACAAATCTAAATAAATTCTAGGGGATATCCAGAGCCTTGACATAAAACTCTACAAGTTTTTTGACCAATACTCCAAGTATTTTGGTCTAAGGAAAACTGAAAAGGGAAGGTATTGGCATGGAAATTTTTGAAGCTATTCTAATAGACTTGACCTTTGTAGGTTGGGAAAACTTTAGAAGTTAATCTATTAGTTCAAATGCTCTAAAATTTTAGGGACATCTAATAGACACATATCCTAAGCTTTGGGTAAACTAGGAAAAATTTTACTACCATTTGTCTAGGCTAACACAAGCATAGAACTAGGGTTTGACACCCTATGTTCTTGTCCACTCAAGTTAACCAATTTTATTAATTATCCCAAATTATCATAAATTTAATGAATTGCAACTAGACACTTAGTAGAGCATTAAATAATTTTTTCATATTTTACTAAGTCCTCTAATGTATGAAAAAATAGCCTTAATGACAAACCATATCACAACATCACATTAGTGTACAACACACCAAGAATAGTTTGAGATTTGGTGTTGTGTTAATGCCCTTAGAGATGTCCATGTAGGCTGATATTTTAGCATAATCTAGCTAACATACAACCCAAAATGTGAGCAAATGATTGTAGGAAAACATCATCAATAACATTGTGGAAAAATTGGTTAAATGGTTGACTTTCTCACTAGAAACGGGAAAGTTGCTGCATTGTGGAAAAATTTGTTAACTTTTACACCCATATGTTTGGACGCAAGGGTGTTGGGCAATGACTTTGTGCTGAGACTAACATGGTCATACACACATCACAACATCATTAGTTAGGCGTGTGGGAAGAGCTCTCCACATAAATGCAACCTCAGTGGGCACAAGAGTGCTGGCCGAGCACCTCTTGGTTGAGCGCATAAAACACATATCTAAGGTGGTCTTCACCTTAAGGTCCTCAAGAACCACACCCTGGCTCCCGCAAAGGATAGGATCGACCAAAAGGGGTTCAAATAAATGCAATACATTCTAGGCACATGTAGAACACAGTTCTAAAGTCTAACTACAATATCATAAAACTCGAACTGAAATCACAACATAACAGTCGTTGCAATGTAGTGTTCAACCGACTGTGTCCAACGTCGGTGAAACTAGAGCCTTGACCCATACATCATACAAATCATATCCTCATAACACATATATGTTTGAAAATAAGTTCATCAAGGCTAAACAGACACTAAAACCATTTGGCAAATGACCCAGGTTTTGCATATTTATGCTATAAAAAGTTATTTCTGGTAGTAGAGTGTAATGAAAAAACCATTTTCATGATAGTGTTTTATCGCCATTACTAACTTATTATGGTGATCCTCTTGTTGCCATAATAAGTTTTGTATAACTATAATTAAAGTCGCCACAATATTTTTTGTAGTGATATTCATTCTTGATACAATAAAGTTTTAATAGCGGCATATAATTTTGCCATATTAAAATATGTGCAATGACTACAATTATAGCCAAAAGATTATTTGTGGTGACAATGTAACTTGTCATCACAAAAAATATTTTCCACTACATTGATTATAACGACACTAAAGTCGGCACATAAAATTTTTGTGACTATAAAAGCAATTTTTTGTGACAATATTTATTGCCACAAATGCGCCATTTTCCACCAGTGACTATATTATGTGTAATTATTCTCTTTTTTAGACATAAAATTTGATTTATATGTTATATCTGTAACTATTTTAATTTATTTATTTTGATATTATTTTTCATAATGTGCAACAACTCAACTCTTTTCGTTATATGTACAAATTGATGAATATTTTATTTCATATAAATTATGATATTTTCTTAAAGATAAATCATGATAATTTGAATTCACCATGCAACACACAAATAAACAATTAGTTATATGTGTATGATATACGAGTCCTAATAAAGTGCATAAGACCCAACATGGTACTGGGATCTTCTAATAGTTGAAAAAGAAAACAATAAAATAAATGAGGTTTAACTTATATTTATGCGTTGAAAGTTTATTCTTTCATTTTTATGCCAATTTTAATGAATTTTAAAAATATTACCAAGGCTATTAGTTTCAGAATTAGGTCATTTTCTCAATTAGGTATTTTGTTAGACGAAAGTTGTCCAAGTTGTAAGATGTTGTGAATTCGTAGGGATTTTTTAAGTGTTAGAAAACATTTTAACTTTAATATGCTTAATAAATGATACCTTCCAAACTCTTCTTTTCTCATTGTCAATTACCGAATTATTTTTCCTCATAAAACTCTCTCACAGACAATTATTATGAAATCACAAAAAATGGAACAATGCACAAAGTTTACCTTGGTTTTCGAAAACTCAACAAGAGTTTGGGCTACATCTTACCTCTTGAGATTTCCTCCACCAAATGATCTTCAAATCTACTAAATTAGTATCAATTTAAATAGAGACTCTCTTAAGTTCCCATCGGGAACCTATAACTCAATTACAACTAATAAAACCGATCATTAAAGTTTGAAAATTTTATAGTTGAATCACCACTAGGTAACAAAAATTCTAGATTTTTGTTTTAAACCTATTAGTTTTGCTTTTACAGATTGGTGGCCCAAATACAAGATAATACAAAAATACAATACAATTTGAAACTTAAACTTAATTCTACAAAATTAAAATTATTCTCTAACATTTAGTTTATTCCTTTACGTGAAAATCTGAAACACCTCTAACATATCTCAACCTATGATTGCTTCTTTTTTACACTTCATGTGCCTATTTTCACTTGACTTGTTTTTTTCTCAAATTATTCATAAGATTGTTTTAAATTTATAACACATACACACACACACACACACATATATATATATATATATATATATATATATATATATAAAAGGCCTGGCCGGGGACTAATATCGTATATTACAAGTCTGGCTTACATATACTAGGCCAAAATTGCTTCATATTTTGCCACTGAAAGAGTGGTTTGCATGTAACATTGGTCGTAAACTATAATCCATGCGTTGCTTCTTTTATTTATTTATTCAAACTTCGACAAACATTTTCTATATAGAATGAACAAACCAATACCTTTTTCACACACTTCTATAATCCATTTAATCACAATTTTCATCCCAACAATATCATATAAATATTTCATTATTGAAACAACAATGAACTGGGGTAAGTTTGCAACACGTGTTAATTATTTTTATAAGTCATAGTTAATCAATTAAACTTGATTATTAAAGCTTTAAAATTCAGTCAAATTCATCATAATCTTAAACTTACTTTCTTGAAAATAATAATTTGTTGTTTGGTTGTATTAGTTTGAACTCATTTATTAGAAAAATACACAATTGTAACAGTAATGGTTGACAAAATATAAAGCGACAGAAATACTTTTAAGAAACTTTTACAAAATATTACAAAACTCCTTTAATGATTATAAGTACTAAAATTTATTCTGTGAGCTCTGCTATTTTTTATAATTATAACAAGAAAATATATGTGAATAAATTTTCTAAATATTTTATGAAAATATCTTTTGAGCAACAAATGAATATATGGACCCACGCCCACCGCCATCCCATCCCACTCCCAGGTGGGCTGCCTGGACTTTGGGAGTGATTAACCGCTGGCAGTCTGTCCTCGTGCGAGTCCAGCTCGACCGCATCTTCTACACCTCCTCCACAGGGGACACTCTGACAGCAGGTCAGGTCGAGTAGCAAAGAGCTAGGAGCCATTCTCCTGCCCCACTTCCCAGCCTGTACTCCTTACAACCACTCCCCCTTTCCCTTACGCTTGCATTCTTCCTTAGCAATTTCGCTCCACTTGTTCTCTACCCCCGCAATGCCCCGAATCTAAACATCCTTCTTTTATTCGACTTTCATATTTGGATCTACTACCAGGCCCGTTACCATATTCCTTTCTTTTTTCTTTGGGAATTCTCACTTGTTAAGTTCTGATTTTATCATGAATTAGCAGATGGAGAAGATTGCCCAATTTTGGCTTCTGCTGCATCTGGTGGTGCTTGCCGCCGCCGTCACTCCCAATCCCTTGCCGTTGAATTGCTCCGACGCGAACCGCGTCTGCACCTCCTTCCTCGCCTTCAGCCCCTCCCAACGCCAAACCCTCGCCGACGTGCAGAGCATGTTCGACGTCCTCCCCGCCGACATCACCTCCGACGACGGCCCGGCTCCAACCCCCTACTTGTACGTCCGCAAGAACTGCTCCTGCTCCGCTCCCACCAAGAGGTACCTCACCAACACCACCTTCACGGTGAGGGAGGACGGGGCATTGGTGTACGACGCGGTCATTGCGGCATACCACGGCCTGGCTGCCCTCACCAACACCTCCCGCCCGGCCCGCGCCGGCGCCGTCGTCTCGCTGCACCTGCTCTGCGGCTGCTCCAGCGGGCTGTGGAACTATCTGATGAGCTATGTGATGCAGCCGGAGGACTCGCTGGAGTCGCTGGCCAGCAGGTTTGGTGTGAGCATGGAGAGCATTGAGGCTGTGAACAAGATCGCCGATCCTAGCAATGTCACGGCCGGAGCTCTGTATTTCATTCCCTTGAATTCAGGTCTACCTCTTTTCTTTAACTCTTTGTTAATTATCTTAGCTATTCGTTATTATTATTGTTGTTATATTCTTGAATTACAGACTTCTTACGGTAACTCCTTATTTCAATTTGTATAATTATCTTGAGTTCTTTATTAAAATGATTTGCTCAGCTTTCTTTCTTTGATTGAAGAAAAGTCTTTATACATCAAGCTTAGCTGATGTATTCAACAACTAAAAGCTTTCCTAATCAGAAAATTTAATACTAGCTAATCATACATGTGCTAATATAAATAAACAATACCAAGTCTTTTCCCCTTCTTTAACTGTTACATATATATCACACTTATATACATATATATCCTAATCATAGCTTGAACAAAATTATTTATACATCAAGCTTAGCTGATGTAATCAACAAAAAACTATCCTCATCAGCAAATTTAATACTAACTAATCATACATGTACTAACATAAATAAACAATACCAAGCCTTTTCTCCTTCTTTAACCGTTATATATCTTCCCTCAATCTTAGCCACGAACAGAGGCCAAGATTGGATGCAAAGCCACGAAACTGCTTGGTTTAGTCAGCAAATCTGCATCACGTTCCCATGTTGGAATGTATCTTGTCCCAACAAGTTTCATTGCAACCTCTCTCTGACAAAATGATAGTCGATTTCAATATGTTTTGATCTAGCATGTGGAGCACGATTTACAGTGAGATGTAAGGCACTGATATTATTTGAGAACAATACAAGAGGCTGAAAATGTGGTAAGTCAAGATCCCAAACAAAAATGGAAGCCAGGTAACTTCAGTTGTTGCTGATGCTAATGTGCAATATTCAGCTTTGAAACAATCAGATGTTTCTTCGATTTCCATGATATACAATTCCAACCGATAAATATACGGTGCGGTGCCTGTTGTCATTCATTGAGTGAGTGGATAGCCAGCTCAATCTGAATCTATATAGCCATAAAAATTCATAGCAGAGTTCTTCACTATATGATGGCCAACATCTGATGTGCTTTTCAAATATTTCAATATTCACCTGACCAAACTATAATCATGTTCACTTGATTTCTGCGTAAATTGACAGACAGAATTAAAAGCAAATATTATCTCTGGTCTTGTGAATATAAGATATTGGAGAGTTTCAACTAGCATTCTATAGAGTGTTGCACAAAGAAAAGGTGGACTATCGTCGACATGTCTAAGAGGTGGTGCCATTGGTGTAGAGATTGGTTTGCAATCAACCTTGTTTGCTTTTACCAAAATCTGTTGAATGTATCATTGTGGAGATAAAAACAGATCTGATGATAATCGATCCACTTGAATTTCTTAGAAATAATGAATGCCACCCATGTTTTTCATTGCAAACTCCTTCTATAACTCTGTAATAAATACTAACAGTAGAGAATTTGAGCTTTCTGTTATAATCTTGCCATCAACATAAAGCACTAATAATGAGGAATCTGCCATGCTAGAAGAGAAACCCTTAGGGTTTGTTTGGTTGTCTTAAATCATATGAATGAAATGTAAAATCTGGAGATAAAATATTTTCCTGTGTGTAGTTCTCTAGAAATTTAGTCAAAGGAAATTTTGTTTTTAGTTAAAGCAAGTTTATGTAAAAATTTTATAAAGTAACATTTTCTAGTGAAAAACAAAAGAAATTAGGGGAAATTTTGGGAGATACACATAAAAAAGAAATATTTCATTTTCATCTTATTTTCTTACTATCTAAACATGTGAGGAAAATCTTTAAAATTTTCTTGTTATTTTATTTCATTACATTTCCACTTCCTATGAAATATTTTATTTCATTTGCACTATTTTTTTGCCAACGAAACATACCCTTAGAGAATAAGAAGGAACTAAATCTATCAAACCATGTCCTTGGTGCTTAATTCAGCCCATATAATGCCTTCTTGAGCTTACAAGCATGATCAGGAAAATTCTTTGATTTGAATCCAGGGGCTTGATCAATATAGCCAGTTTTTAAAGAAAGCAATTGAGGAATGCATTGTTTATGTCCATTTGGTCAATTTTCATGTTCCTCACTATAGCTAGACACAATATAAGTGGAATTATTGGAGGTTTGACCATGGACGAAAAAGTTTCTAAGTAGTCAACACCCTCCATTTGATTGCCACAAAATGTGCTATGAGCCTTTCAACTTGAGATCTGTACTATATTAATCTTGAATACTCAATTAACACCTATTACATTCATGTTCAGTGTACATTGAACAAGGGTCCAAGTATGGTTGTCATCTAAAGCTTTCAATTCCTCAGCCATTGCAGCAAGCCATCCATCTTTAGATCTAGTAACCATGGTATGAGAGTTTTGACGGTAGTTTCCTTAGGAATAAACTTTGTCAGAGACTTGAGATTGGATGGACTGTGTTTGTTTTTTAATAAAACAATGATTGGATATGGAAGATGACATAGGAAAAGGTGTATTTTCTAAAGAAGAGTTAGTAGCAATAGTATGTATAGGAGAAGACTGCTCTAAAGATGTATTTACAAGAGATATTGTTGCAGATGATGAGGAAGAGATGTTTGATGCAAAAGAATGAAGAATGTGGTTCAAAACATGAAATGTAGTGATGGTAGGAGAAATACTTGAGCTTCATGATGTGATAGTAGTAGCATGATTGGGAAAAATTTCATCAAAAATGACATGTCTAGATGTATCCATCATTGCTAGAATTTCGATGAAAGCATTTGTAACCCTTACGATTTGTACTATAGCCAAGAAATATACAAGATAAAGACCTTCTACTGAATTTATTTTTGGCATTACACCTCAAATAAGGGAAATATTGATATCCAAAAGTTCTAAAACTAGAATAATCATGTGTCTATTATAAAGCATGTAGTAAGGAGATGAATAGTTAGATAAAATAGATGAAGGTAGCCTATTCATTAGGGTTGCAAGCGCTGTAACTATGGTGCAGTCAAGGTATTTACCATTATCATTTATCGATTTCTCAACCATTAAACATTATCGCATTGCTTACCGCTTTCCTGATCGTCTAAAGCTCTGACTTTTAACTGTTTTGATTGACGGTAAACGGTAACATCTCTTTGGCAATACAACCCTTGCCTAAATCATAAATTTGGTGCTACTTTTACCATATATTTATATTAAACCAACCTTTAAAAAATATAATAATATTAAATTTTAATAAAAGACAGTAACAATATTACTACTTATTTTTAAAGATTAATAAAACTATATTTTTATTTCAAAAAATAAACAACTACCTTCTATAAAACGTAAATTAGTAAAACGATAACAGTAGAGGCTTATGCTACTTCTGTTTCAAAATGAGAATTGTGTGGTTAAATTTAACACTTTTTTACAATTTTTTTAAATGGTATAAAAATTACTTAGCAATTTTATTTTAATTTAATTCGAAACTGTAGGTAAAACAGTAAATTGGCCAACCACTTGCAACCCTACATATTCATGAGGAAAGTAGCACGCATAAAACTCACTACCCAAAACTGTAAAGGAACCTTACTTTGAAACAACTTGATTAATCCCATTTCCACCTTATTCTGGTGTCTCCTTT
>JAURVB010002738.1:0-126314 GCA_033002965.1 Piper betle | reverse complement strand
TAGGAACTCTGGCTTTGGAGAATCGGTGCAGAATTTGGAAGATCAAAACCTA
Organism: Piper betle; assembly: GCA_033002965.1. Lineage (NCBI taxonomy): Eukaryota > Viridiplantae > Streptophyta > Magnoliopsida > Piperales > Piperaceae > Piper > Piper betle. Next base: position 126,262 of record JAURVB010002738.1, on the reverse strand, counting down.
AAGAAGTGAAGAATCGTTTTGATATTATGGATTCAGGTATGCTTTCGTAATTAAATATTATTTTCTTGATGATTTAATCTAAAGAAAGATTTTATTGATGATGATTTTATCATCTGTATAATTTAGTTAAAGTTAAAGTTTTTATTCAACACTATTTTCTTACAGGTGTTATGATTGCCTGGACGGGCATCGAACACTTCCGCCTTGGAAGATCTGATCCTCCACCGCCTGCCGACGAACCAGAGGATTCAGTGGTTTGAATCTTCATATTAATTATAATTTTCTCAAGAATGTCAGTTTATTCTTGCAGCTTGCACATTTGTTATTTTAGTTGTAAAACCATTGTTTTTTATAGTTTTTTTCCATGCATGCACTGTCAATTTATAAAAAGCATTATTTTACAAAAATAGGCAGACTTAGAATTCTTTCCAAATAAAATATTGTTTGTATAAATTTTGGTTATTTACTTGTTCCAGTTGGTTATTTTACTCCAGTTCATATGCCATTTGTCTTATTACATAATTAAACTTAATTTATGCTATTTGTGCAGTTTGATTTGAGACCAAGGTGGCCCTTGGGGGAGGAATACGCCAAGTGAAGGGTGATGCGCGTTCAATGAAGAGAGCTAGAGTCCATCCATCTCTTACATCCATCATTCTAGCTTCCATGTAACAGTTATTTTGATGTGCATATACACACACAAACGTTTGGATGAATCAAGAAGTTGCTTCTTCGACCTTGTTTTTTACATATAAGTTGATTGTAACGGTTGATATGGAAAGGATGAAGAGTTGCAGAACAATGACGGTGCATTGTGGCTTCATTGGCGTTGGGTTTATCTCATATCATGTTTGAAGGTGATTAGGGATTTGTATATAAACTAATGAGAAAATCTTATTTCTTAAGTTAGTTTTTGGATTAAAAAGGCCCATGATACTTGTTGTAAGTTTTTTTTAGAGGCTCATAGGGCCTAATAGTGATATTAGAGTTAGGTTTGTTTTGGTATTGTTTCGGGTTACCCCTAATTTGAGGTGACTTGTGTATAGGCTAATGAGAAAATTTTATGTTTTAAGTTAATTTTTGGATTAAAAGAGGCCCGTGACACTTGTTGCAAGTCTTTTTTTGAAACCCATTAGGCCTAACAAGTTGAAGATAAAAGATATATAGTGTTAAGCTGAAGATCCGGAGTGAACAAAACAACTTGTTTATTTTTTTATTCATAATTTTTTTTTACACCATTGAGAATTGAGATCTGAGCATTCCTTTGCTCTACAGGCTTATGATTTTCTTCAATGTGCTCAACTTTGTGTAAATGCAAAATCATTTCTTGCTTTATCTATTAGATAGTAACCCTAATGGAGCATTAAGAAAGTGAATTTCTTTACTAGCTAGTCTGGCTAATTATACCGTTCAAAATCCAATTTTAATGTCTGTAGTTTCCTCTTGCTCTCTAACGTGCCTTGCTGCCTCTCTTGTTGAGATGTTTGTTTTCCTGAAATGATCCTTGGGTATGTATTATATACCTTTAAACGTAAGATTATTTGATCAATTAACATCGATTGCATGTCTTCTCCCGCGAAAAAAAGTAACCGATTTCTAATGCCAATTTATCCTTGAGTGTGTTCGGATACTTTCTCCTTTCTCAAATTATAATTAGACTTGATTTCTTTGAGAAGCAACTTAACTTAATGCTAATGTCGTTTTCGGCCGATGTAGGACTGTCAACTTCTTGTGCTCATCTGGTCTAAATGCGGACAAAACTGTAGATGTTTTCCAGGGCACGCTTGCCTCTGTCAGCGGCTTTGTATATCTCTCGAGTGTAAACCCAAGAATCTCTTCATTGATGCAAAGTTTCCATTTGACAATACCGGTCGGTGCCAACTTATTCACTCACATGTCTGTTGCTTCACATCCCTCCAAGTGATCTTTTCTCTCTTTTTTGATAATATTTTTTATTTTGTTCAATGGTTAGTTGGGCATCATGGCTATCATCTCTGCTAAGAAAAATGGATGTACAGTGTGGTTTAAGTATTTCAAAGTACTCGCAGCTGATATGCCATCACTTGTATAAAGAAATATTGTCTTATTAATGATCCTTTCCTGCTACGTACTGGCCGAGTATTGTCGGTCAGCAAAGAGCCAAAGAGATCAACCACCATTTTCCACACATAAGGAATACTAAATTTTAAGATGCGGACTGCGGACCACCAAAAGACCAATAGAGCTAAAGAGGTAGACCATGCACCCAAATACCAATACAAGCTGCTATGTAGTAGTAAGCCTGCTAGAATTTGCTTCAACAAAAATGATAAAAAGGTAACGACAAAGTTGCGGCCAAACGAACAAAAACATGGGAGGGGGTCACATTTGAACTTGAAGAGAACATAGCAATGGCCGGCTCACTTTCTAAAAGAGAGCATAAAGCAAAAAGAAGTAGACAAGGAAGAAGGAATTTCGGGGCTTATTTTAGTATTGTGTTTCCTTTCTTCTCAACAACATAAGGACATCTTCTCAAGCAATTAAAGTGCTTCCAAAACCCAAAATTTGTTGAAGAGGATTCCTCGCCGCAACACCCACTTGAAAAGTTTTCCAAATGTTTAGGTCTCACAGTCATTTTCTAACCGACAAAGACTGTATTTTAATGAAGAAGGAAATAGGTTTCTATCTGTTGGGTTTGTTATATATAATTTGATGGTCCCTGGGTAGCATCTTTCGGTGCAATTGAATGGAGTTCTCTCTCACACCTGTAGAAAGTTATTGATGAATTGAACAGGGTTTTCAATGGGAAGATTGGTTAACTACTGATGTCAGAAATTGATTGGAATATTGAAGAGAACGTTCCTTTTCTTGACCCACCAAACCTAAGAAATTTTAATCCCTCCCAATTCCAACAAACCTGAACATTGGAAGCAGACCTAACGGGCCCCGTGTTAAATATAGGGAATCTAATTACCTGTTCCACATGTAAATGTGGGGTTTAAATTCCTACCGGCCCTTGTTGTGATTATATTCGTTGGTTAGTTTTTAATTAGTTTTCTGTTTCTTTATTGGGTGTATAACTAATCTCCCATGCATTTTACTTTCCCATTCACGTCAAACCTTGTGTAATATATTGTATATATACAATAAAATTTATATAAAGAGGTGTTTATAAATGAAAAATTGACGGAAATTAAATCCCATAGTATAAGGTATAAGCTTAGAGAGTTTGCAAGTAGAAATATGTATTATAGACTAGTGATAATAATTCTTGCTTGTTTATATATGTTATTCATACTCCTTTGCATACATTAATCTTTTTAGTAAAAGTGTCCACAAGCTCTTAGCTCAGAGGGGTTTTTTAGAATATTGTGCTTGGTTCAATTTAGCTCAGTCTGAAAGTTTTTATATTGTCCAAGCAAAGACTCGTCGAGGGGAATACATGCAAAACTTATTAATAATTAGTAATATATGTTAAAAACATACAAAATTTGTTCTAAAATATATTGCTATTATAATTTTTACATAAAAATAATAAATATTTATTTTAAAAATATTTTTTTTGGGATACGATGATAGAATACAAATATTAAAAATCATTTTATATTTATGTTATAAATAAGTAATAATCTTAATTGACTAGATATTAATAAGTAAAGAATTCAATAAATAAATGGAATATATATTTTTTATGATTTTTAATTCAAATAAAATTATGCTTCACGATTTTCCTAACAATAAATAATCAAAACAAACAAATAAATAGAAAATTTAAATTATGTAAAAATCTTAAAGTATGTACGTATTATTAAGTTACAAATTTTAATTCAAGTAAGGTGATTGATTATAAATATACAGATAAAATTTATCATTTTTTTTGTAATTCCTGATTTGGGTAAAGTGTCACTTCAAAGTTTTCATAATAAATAAGAATAACAACAATAACAATAATAGAAATCTTCGATTGAGTATACACTGGTGGGCCCGTCGATGTATTGTGGGACAACCAGCTCAATGAAAACGATGATATATAAAATAATGAAATATCTGAATTTTCAACATTTCAGTGGAAAAGTAAACTACACTGACCAAGGCAGTGGGAAATTCAAAGAACAATGATACGGTTTCAACTTTCATTAATTCCTCGAAATATATATATATATATACTCTAACAATAAAACGATAAACTCTAAATTTTGATCAACCATTCATTTAATCGCGAGTACACATTCATTCTCCAATCAAACACTAAATCTCAATCACCATTCACCTATAACAATTACAGGCCTTTTTTTTTGTCTCCTACTAAGTCGTTGAACCCTTATTTAGCTCCTCAAAATAAATCACAGTGCACTCGGAAACAATTCGCAGTCAGCCCGACCATCCAGTAATTAATTATATCTTAAAAGAATTGAATCATAAATAATCAATAAACCCAATCTATATCCTGCAGTTAAAAATTCTCATAAGCCATGAGATGTCAAGATCAACGGCTGCGATCGATCGCGTTGGGCCCAGTGCAGTATTTGAGCTTCTGGTCCCACAGCCACTGCACCAGAAACCTCCTCCCATCGACACCATGCATGTTATAGGAGACCCCATCCGCACCCTTCCTGACCTGACCGATGTAGGACCCACCTGCGCCAGACCCGTATATGCCCTCGCAAAGATCCGCAATCTCGGTCGGGAAGCTCGGGTCGGACCCGGCATACCACGCGTTCACGAACGGGTCTGAGGACAGCTCGGCGAGCTCGTGGCCGATCACACTCACCATGCCGTCCACCCCAACGTCACCGTTGGGGGGCTTGAGCACCGGCATTGACGGCGCAAACGGAGGGGGCGCAAATGGGTAGGCGCAGCCGCCCGGGCATTGTTTGATGGAGTTGCCCACCCAAGCATAGGGGAGTGCATGTCCGACAATGGCCGGGAAGGTGAAGTAATGGAAGCCACAGGCTGCAAGGCAGAAGTCTTGGACAGTCACCTTGAAATTGGAATACCCATTATAAAATTTAGTTTTCGAACATAATATTGAATACCATTAGAAAATATATAATATTATGTGCAGTTATTTTAAATACATGTACGTATGTCATATATGTAAAAAAATTTAATATATCAGGAGGACACATTTATTTATGTCAACTAAATGTAACATGAACACTTGAATTATAAGAATATTGGTTTTATATGATGAAGACAATTTTGACTATTAGCCATATGATCAAGTTCATATTAACACTTGTTGATATTAAGCAATTTTTATATTTTATATCAGAACTTTTATGTAAGCTAATATTAGTTTGTATATTTATCTTAATTTCACATATTGCTGTCTTTATATCATAACTTATATCTTTTTATGAGGAAACATAATCTGAATTACAAACTCATATTTCGTCACACTTATATATTATACTAGTCTCATTGTACATGTACCATACAAGCATTTATATTTGCGTGCATGTACCATACAAGCATGAGACATTACCTCGGGGCCGGTGAGGACGAGGTACACGCCGCCGCGGGGGTCGATGGGGAGGGGGTGGCGGTGGTCGGAAATGGCCGCGCCGATGAGCGACTGGACGGTGAGGCGGGTAAGGGAGCGACCTCGAGTGGCGCAGCGGGGATCGTTCCACTCGGGGCCGAGGTGCAGGCGGGGGGTGACGGCGGCGCCGGTCTGGTCGGAGTAGAGCCGGGCGGTGCGCCACCAGGCGGAGACAGAGGGTGACGGTGGGGAGGCGGCGGAGAGGGAGCGTAGGAAGGAGCGGATGATGCGTTTCTGAGAGGGTCGCCACGAGCCGTACCAGATGGGGAAGATGGTGGCGTTGGTGGAGAGGACGGGTCCCATGTGGTATGTGAGGTGGACAAGGGAGGAGGAGCCCTCGAACTTGTCGAGCTCCTCTTCGCCCCTACGGCCGCCGCCGCCGTCGTGTTGTTCGAGCGGTGCGGCCATGGCGTGGAAGCATTGGACAAGGCGGAGCAAGCGGCTATCAGGAGGAGGAGGAGGAGGAGGAGGTGGTGGAGGAAAGACATGGTGGTGGCCGGGCAGGTAGGGGGAGGGAGGTAGTATGGGGTATGTGAGTATGTACTACTGTATATATGTGTGCATGTATGGGGAGATAGAGAGTACGGGACAATTGAATTTAAGAGGGCGGTTTGTTTCTTGTGGAAGTTTTGGCTCTTTGAGTTGATTTGTAGGGTAGGAATTAGGAGTGGATGACAGACAGGTTTATTGAACTTTATTGCTTGGGCATTGAGGTAAATATGCTTAATTAAATCTCGGGGGCGTAGATGAACAGAGCCGAACGGAATGGAACAGTGATATTTTTGAATTCGAAGTAATTTTTAGTAAACATTTTTGAGTTTATTAGAGTGTTTGAGAGCTTTGATGTATTATGGGTTGGGTCAAGCCGAGCTCGTCCAAAATTTCTAGTGTTTGGGTTTGACTTATATTTGATTTGTTATATTTTCAAGTCGAACGAATATTTTTGCTTGACTTATGTTCGACTTATATTTGATCAAAATACTTTTTTCAATACTATATAAGTTTAATGTGATCTCAATATTATTGACAAGCCAAGTTGAATAAAGTATTTTTTCGAGTTTGAACACAACAAGCTCTTGTTTTGAATTAAGCCGAGTCGAACACTCTCTAGCTTAAGCTCTGTTCGTTATTCAATGAGCTATTCATTTCGAGCCAAGTATTTTTTCGAATACAAAATTAATGAACACGAGTTTAAGCTAAATCGAGCTAAACGTAAAATATTTGCGAGTAGGTTTGGATTGTTTACACCCCTAAGTAAATCCAATGTGTCGTTATATGTATGGACTTTATGATCTATTAGGTTTGAACTAGGGCCGAGAATTTACTTTGCAGCAAACGTTGTATCAAACTCACTTAGAGTCTATACTTAATCTCTTTTATGTAATACTAATTGATAGACCCTCATCTATTAGCGTTATAAGATTTTGTTGTAATACTTGTATAATTGACTAAAATCTTTTTAATTATGACGGTTTAAAATTTTAATTATAATAATTAAATTAATCTCTTTAAATTACAAAGATTTAAGTCAATTATACAAGTCCTACCCAAATTTGGTTTAGCATTTGGTGCAACAAATTTGTCTTATCACTTGCTATAGTAAATCCCTAGCCTTAAACTAAATGGTGGAATTTGGTAGTCATAAGATGAAAGGAATTTGGTAGCTAGCCGAAGTTTTACCTAAAATGGGAAGAAGATGGTGTTTATATTTGTATTTTAAATGGAAAGAAAAAGTCATTGAATAAGAGAATAAATATCTACTTCTTTGTGCATGCAAAACTTGCTTCGCGCGTATTCCAAACCTTCTATCACATGAGGGACGCTCCTTTCAAAACCAAAAAGAATAAGCTAGTATTTTTTCAAGCACCCCGAAAATTTAACCTATGTTTTAAAAAACAAAGACTCAATATATTTACTTAATTAATGAAGAAAAATAATTCAGGGAATGTCACCAATTAAAGTGAACTAAAAAATGTAGTATTGGGCTTGTTACGAAAATCGGTGAAATAGAAAAAAAAAAGAGAAAAGAAAGAAAGAGATGCAACTAATGGTGCCATCCAAATGACAAAAATACCCCGATTTACTCGGGCGACTCCCCATAATAAGGGTGAATATTTTGCGTAAATTGGGCTAGTCATCTCGTTTCGGTCTTGACCTGTCCGTCGTTACGCAATCCCGCAGCAATTCCCGCCACAGAGCACGCCCAGCCGCGTCCATGGGCTCCGGTCGTGGGCCCGGCCCAATCATCCCATCCCTCTCTCTTTTTTATTTTTATTTTATTTTTTTGGCATTTTTGAACATTTTTCGGAATGCCCACCCTTCGTCCACCGTGTTCATTGAGGTTTTTCACAAAGCATGAGTTGAGTTTCTCTGATTAGCTAAAAACTACTTCAATCCATCTGTTTTTTAATTGTTTGAGTTAAGACCTGTTAATTTGCATTCAAACTGCCTCGCGTTTGATTTGAGTTTAGTTTAATTTGTATTTACTAGTATATAATAAATTAATTTACATAAAAATATTATTTTAAGAGTCAATATAACTACTTGATTTCGTGTAATTTGCGTATATGAATATTATATATGTCCGCTGACATTTTATAATTATAACTTATTTACCCGGACAGAACCACCTATAAGGTGAGTGAAGGGGGCCGAGCCGGGATTTGAATTGGAACGTGGGTCGGGTACTATTCTAGGCTAAATTACGGGTGTACTAATTACGAAGGCTCCCAGTCCCATGGACGTGAGATGCATTCAATTGGGGAAGGCAGGGAGGCCGTTCGTGTGATAGGAGCGACCGTTGAGATTTGAAGTTACAATTTTATGAATACCAGACTTCCACAATTCAACTTACCTGGGGTTGTTCCACACTTCAACTTACCTGGATCACATAAATATATATAGGAGTTGGTCATGTCTATGCTTGTCTCGAAAGTTATTAAATGGCGTTGCCGTCGATAGTTGTATGTCGTAATCGGCCTTGTTCGAGGGATGCGTTTAATTAAGGGAAGGAGACACTGTACTTATCATCAACAAAATCCCACGTCGGAATCGGAGTAGTGGTGATCTCGTTGTATGTGAGTTTGAGTCGTTCAATACTATGGCACACCGCAATACTACGTGATAATATAGCATCTATCAATAGTTGTCAATGAGGAATTTTTCGAATCTGTTCATCCTTCCTACAGACAAATAAATCAATATGTCTACGTTAGAAGACCACTGAATCAAGAGCGAAAAGTTGATAACATTTCCATCACATGAATGTGTATATAGCCTCGAAAGTGATACTAATATACCATGCATGACGTGCATCTTTTATATTCCGACGTTTCTATAAAATAGAAGAAAGCAAACGACTCACGCTGATATGCAACATTGGAAAACGTCGGTGCCAAAGACAGAATCTAAGGTGTCGTCTGATTTGTGGATTGGTAGCATGCATTTCCATGTGTAGTGTTACGATCAGATTAGATGGGCATTTAAGTGTGCCCCTTCCCTAATCCTAAAGACGCAAGGACATTTGTTACAGTGACATCGATCAATGTCGGGAAAGAGGACAATAGTATGTCGTCGACCGCGATAGACTAGATAAATTATATATGCTACATACAATAAGATATAGCTATAAGATTTAATTAGCATTCTAGCCACCAACATCATTGCCCAGGTTCCTAAAGCAATCAGGAGAGGAATAAGAGCAGTCAGTCAGTACGCATAAGGCTTGTGGTAAATGGAGGATAAAGGTTGATGGGCTTCAATTGAGGTGGATTCCACGGTTTGTGGGCTTCTGAATTGAGTGCTGGGTTAAGTGGGCTTGGTCCATATATTAAGTCATATATTGATTTTGGGTTCAGATTTTTTGGCTCAGCTTTGATCACTATATGTATATCGCTTTCCCTCTCGCTTTAGTGGGTTTTGCCATTGGGTACGTCAAATGGAAGTTTGAAGTTGAACTAGTTTCACGGTTCAGCTTTCTGGATAACCACCCTTATGTGCATGTGGGTGGAAGATACTGTGCACGAGGGAAAAAGGGATTTTCAAGGGTTCTAAGATGTATGTTTGAATTATAGGTTCCATTTGTGCACGTTCATACATGTTTAACATGCTTGAATGTGCCAATATATATTTCCAAATAAGAATCGAGCATATATTTTTTAGGCCAGTGTTCGGAGTCAGCTTGTTGGCTTTTCAAACATGTGTATTTTCCAAGTACGTGTTCATAATTGGTGAAGGTACTATTAGAAATTAGGTTTATACTGATGCCAAAAGTTATTAAGCGTTACAATTTAACAATATACTGACGATTTTTAGAAAAAATGTCACTGTAGTAGTTTATTAAGATGTTTTAGTACTTTAAAGCGTAACTAAAATAATTAATTGTGATGATAAAAAAAAATGGTGTAACTAAATATTTTTAGAAGCTTCACGGCATAAAAATTAGTTCCAATATTACTCCACTACTTTACTCATCAACTAACATCTTCCTCGATCTTTTTCACAACCCTGTCCCAGTGTTACACGGTTCCCTGGTCTTCTTCCTCCCCCACCCCATGGCCTACTCGTCTCCCCCCTTGGTGCCTACCGGTTCCCCTCCCCCAACCTAGATTATTTTAATAATAATTCAAATATTGCATTACTCTTTAGCGTATTAGGATATCTCAAGCTTTGATGTCTCGATCCTCGGACACGTCGACATCTTCCGATGTTTCAATTGCGTTAGTATAATCTCAGTTGATGTTCCTAATATACCAACATTAAACTTATGATTTCAGCATATAATTTATTAACCTATTCAATTTCTTCACGATATCAAAGCACATGTGCGAGCATGGCTATCAGATTAGATTAGAGTGTGGTTATTTAATTTCTCATTGTATGCTCTGCATCTTTGCTGCATTTAGAATAATTCATTCATTACACGTATTCATCATTTAGGATCGTGCACCTATTTGCATAGGTAAGCCACTCAAAGTTAGGCTTGCCACAGTAGAACGAGGAGTTCTTTTTAGGTTTGTTAGGGCTCTCTTTTATTCTGCTCATGTGATTTGATTTACATCATAGATTGTAGTTCATGACGTTTGTTGAATCTTACTATCTACAAGTCATTTAATCGATCTTTCAAAATAAATAAAACAACAAGGATGAAATCTCTTGACGAGATTTCAAAAATTTAAGATCCAGTTCAAAAGTCATACTTTAGTGTTACTTGAAATGTTCATACCAAGACCTTATATATGTATTATGATTTCAAATTTTTATGTATATGATATCAGTTTACTATTTGTTAGTAATATATATTTTAACAGTATTCGATATGTACACCTCTGTCAAGTATATCCGGATCGTGCAATGTTATAGTGATTACAATCTAGGCACTATTCTTCATATTACCATAAGCTATTATTCTATCTATGTGTATAGATTATTAATAATTATGATTATAACAAGGCCCTATTCGCCATTTGCTATGATTAGTGTGTTGTGGAGAAGCTTCTTAATTTTAATTTTTTGTGGATAACTATTTTATTTATTTGTCACTATTGAGATTTTTCCTAATAGTTACTTGGGGTTGAGTGACACTTATTGTTGACACATTTTCTTATATTACGTAGATAACTAGGCTTAACATTGGCCGGTGTAGCTACGCAGATCACAAAGACTTTAGTGGATGTTGGACACACATTTTGGTGTTGTGGGCGTTTAACTGTTTTGTTGTGTGTCCTTTGGGGACTTTGTTATTTGTTGGATATGTATGACTTGTTGGATATGTATGACTTGTTGATGTTGATGTCTTGAGATCATGGATAATGTGATGTTGTGGCCGTATGGCCTTGGAGACTTGTACTATAACCCATGTCGGCTTGTGCCTCGTGATATGATATCATTGTAGTTGTTAGTTTTTGTTTACTTAACTATATTTTTTATTTTGTATACATAAAACTTTAAGTTATGCAAGTCTAATTTATTTTGTGCAGGTTTCTTTAAGCCCCATATTACTCTGGGGTACATATGTCTTAACTTATTTTGTACAGGTTTCTCTAAGCCCCAGAATCATAAGGCTAATGATTAATAAATATTTAAGTACACAAAACTATGTTATTTGTGCAGGTACATAAAGTGCAGACAAAACATGGGTGAAAAGAGATTCTATGATTGTTGTAATTGTAGGAGAAGGGTCAATGTGAAGACCAGGCAAGCCATAGTGATGAATGTGAAATGTGTGTTAAATGATTTGGAAATGTGGTGTAATACCCTGAAAATGTTCTTGTGAATGATAAATGATATTACAAATTGTTTTGTGATTGTTTTGCGATTGACTGATAAATATACGGGTTGTGTAAATTTTTCATCGTCCTATTTAAAAGGAGATTTTATCAATTTTTTTCCAAAAACTTACATTCCTTTATAATTTTGACTCATCTAGAATGGTTTATTTGCATTAGTCAAACTCTTGTTATCTTGCATATATTTTGGAGTTGTTTGCGCATTAGATTCCATCTTTTTATGCCTTGAGTGGATAGGTCTTCTTGTGTCGGTTCTCTATTTTAATGGGTTATAAATTATTATCCTAAAATTTATCGGTTCAATTTGGTTCACTTTGCGGGCTAAATCGGGGTGTTAGAAGAGTAAACTAAATACCAATATATATTTTGTATGAATATGATTTAAATAATGAGTGTGTTTTTTTACTCCATTTGGATATAGAATGTTTTTATACATGGGCACAATTTGTTGTCATATATATAGTCGTTAAATACTGTACCATATTTTTAGTAGAGCTTTACTAGTTTTATTTATATTTTTATAGGTTTAAATAATGTTTAGTGACTTTTAGAATTTATATTACTCTGATTGGATTTTGAATTTCACTATATTTTCATTGAAATGAAGGAAGCTATTATTGGAAATGAAAATATATGTTTGGCTGTCTCGCACAAGCATAACCTGTGGAACCTTCAGATCATAGCCAAATTAAGTAGTTTTAGGTTATTGTTTGTTTTAGTATGGTTGACAATATTATTATTTTATTTTTCTATGTGATCAGTTTGCTTTAATGTTTATACATTTGCATCGTACTTTATAAATTGGAATCACATTCTTTACCTTTGTCTATTAATGTATCAAGTTGTTAAATAACAAATATTAATTGTTTGGAACAATTATGTGTATATTGGAATCATTTTTATAGTCTGGTTTGTAAAAAAAAAGTAATATTATATAATAATAATAATAATAACTTGTGATGAAAATTTTAAAAGGGATAAAATTAGTTTCCACTTAAGTGATTTTTTTTATATCCACAAGTTCTAATGTAAGCCGTACACTTTTTCATAAACATTTGAATGCCCTCTATAATTTTTGAATGACCTGATTTAAAAATTGTAATATTAGTTAAAAATACTTCAATAGATACTAAGCATTCTCAAAATTAAAATGTAGCAGGTTGATATAAATACTAAGAAGGGGCATGTGAGAGTTAATAAGTTGGAGGACAAAACCGTAGAAGCAGCACAAAATTAAAAAGTGAATATGTAACACCCCAAATCCGGTCCATGCTCAGTGAACCGAATCGGCATGTTATAGGCCCCGGTTAGGTCGGCTAACCCGAACCCAACTCGCGCGAATCTAATCTCGGCGTCTTAAGATGAAGATATTATTCATCATGCATGGATGAATGCGCAAAATCCTAACATGATACTACATGGATGACATGCAAACTAAATTACATACCATCATAATTACGATCAAAATCGATAAAAATTCTAAAATAAAACGGACAGAATTTCCCCTAAAAGTGCAATTAGGGTCACCTTGTCAAAATACTATATATAAACATGTATGTAAACATGTATCTATACATCACGCAACTTCATTCACACAATTTGTCATCGTGTCTTAGCATTCAATCATGTCACATCATCATATCTTATCATCATTTCATGACATTCAATCATATCATACCATGTCTTAGCATTTCACAACATCCGCAATATAATAGTATCATAAACAAAATATAACCACTCAATCGACTGACATGTGTGCAAGCGACAACAATACTCCTCCGTCTAAGCTGGCTCCTCCAACTCTGATTATTACCTACATATAGTATAAAGACACGTCAGAACAAGTGTTACTGGTCCGGAAAATAAAATAACTATAACAAGCTGGCTATGAGAGCAAACTCTTATATGAAAGAAAACATCATATACTCCACGTGAACACTCTGAAGGGCACTACTGAGGAGCCACTGGGCTGCAGACGCGGTAGCATCCCGAACTTACTGATCTGCTCGCTAGTACTGTGCCACTTTCGGCACTTCTTTTCAGTACTTCACGTGAAACTTTATCCTAAGCCCTCTCCTTACCTCCATATTTCTCTTGGCTTTGAGCACGAAAGCCGAGTACTCTCAGTGTAAAACCCATGATTCGAGTTAGGGTTTTATATTCAGAACCGGTCGGGTCGACCGTTATTTTTCGAGTTGAGTCAGTTTCAGGACACGTGTACCGAGCCGATGCCGGTCGCGTGTATGAGCTATGAGGGTCATGCGTACCCAAGTATATGATGATAACGTCATGAACACAGCAGAACAGAATGAGTTATCAGATATATGAGAGTATGTCAGTCATTTTTTTTATTATTTTTATATATAATGGATCGTAGAATTAGTTTTAGGCCGTTTATCGCGTTAGGACGCGTTACGGGCATTTTGGGTGGGTTGATAGTTCTAGAGCATATCATTACGATGTTTGGTATTTGTTTGATTTTACGGGATTTTTCCCGATTTTTATGAATTTTTTTAGGATTTAATACGACTTAGTTATTATACTTGACTCGAGTCGGAGACGAGTCAAGTAATATTTACGAGTTTGCCACCACACACACCCTCGACTTTTTCCTTCTTCTTCCCCAAACCCTCGCCCGCGCCGCCCCTGTTCGCGCGCCACCGCCGCCGCTGTCGGCGCCGCCGGGCCGTCGACCGACGCCGCCCAGCTCGGCGACGACGTCGCCCTGCCGCCCGGACTAGGTCCGGCCCCCATCGGACCGCCGCGACGCGAGGAAACCACGCCGCGACGCCGCGGCCGCGTTGCGTTTCCGTCGCCAATCCCGCCGCCGGCGACCGTCGCAGCCGTCATCCAGTGGTCGCCTCAGCACCACCGACCACCCAGCGACCCTCCCCGACCGGAACGGAGGGCATCGCCGCCCTGGCCGGCCGGATTTAGCGACCCAACGCCGCCGCTCTGTTTTAGCCGTTTTCCGGCGAGCCGCCTCCTCCGTTGGCCGCGTCGACCTCGTAGATGAGTCGGGCTCGTCGAGCCGGTTCCGAGGGTACCCTACATGACCCCTATCCAGCTAGTAGATACCACCGGCAATGGTTGCCGGAAAACCACCGGAAGTCGCCGGAAAACCGCCAGCAACTGCCGGAAAACCGCCGGAAAATCGGAATTTCTAGAATTCGCCGGAATTCACCGGATCTTCCGCGGGGCTCACCCGGTGGAGCCCGATCGAGCTTTGGACGCCGAGGAGCGCCGAGTTCGAGCTCCGAGGCGCGCGACGGAACCCTAACCGTCGCCGATTGCCGACGACGTGAGGTATAATTACCTCCGATTGATTTCTTTAAAATTGATTATGATTGTTAGTATAACATGCTAGAATTAAATAATTGTCATGATAAACATATGAGTATGAGTGTAGTGATGATTGCATGATGCAATTAATTGAAAATGAATAGGGAGTGATTTAATGAGGTAGATCGAGTTGAGCATGATAATTGTGTATGATGTGATTAATGACTAATTAGGGATGAAATGATAAGTTACATGATGAGATTAAGTGTGAATGAAGGTTCAGTGATGTAATGAAGTAGATCAGGTCAGAGCATGATAAGTGACCACGGCATAAGTTATAGACACGTAATAAAATTAGTATGAATAGGATGAGCTAGGATTAATTAATTTTTATGATTTTCTGATTGTTATGTTGATGGATGCTTGCATTGTGATTTTGATGTTATTGAGTTTGATGCATCATTTAGTTAGCGGGCGTTAGTATTTAGTTTTGATGTGTAGGTACGGAGTAGGAGCTCGCCGCCTAGGCGCGATGACACGCTTGGAGCTTCTACCAGGTCCGTTTAGGACTCGTCTTGTTTTACGCTCTTCCATTGTATGTTTATTTTATTATTGCAGGGCGGGTTAAGTGGCGTTTTATCGGATCCCACTTAACTCGGGCCATTTAATCGAATATTTCCGGATTAATAACCCCTCGAGGATGAGATCCCTCGAGGATGATTTCGAAAACAAGATCCACCACAAGTTGCCTTCGGGCCTATTATATGAATCCCTTCCCAGGCCTATATATATAGTTTTATCGAGTTTTCAGTGAGACGAGAGATGGAGAAACCGACTGCACGTACCATGCAGAGGATGCCGTGACAGTCAAAGCGGGCTCTGGATTAGTGCCAGCGGACTGTTCCATTCCCGAGGGATCCTGACAACTCCGCGTTTGAGTTCCTCACACCCGGAGAACGTGGAGGTTTACGGGTACTGTTTAGTACAGCGCATGTCCGGACTTGTGGTTCAAAGGGTACTAAAGGCGACTGCCTGAGAGTACTCGGCCTTCGTGCTCAAGGCCAGGAGAAATATGGAGGTAAGGAGAGGGCTTAGGATAAAGTTTCACGAGAAGTACTGAAAAAGAAGTGCTGAGAGTAGCACAGTACCAGCAGCAGTAAGTTCGGGATGCTACCGGGTCTGCAGCCCAGTGGCTCCTCAGTAGTGCCCTTCAGAGTGTTCTTGAGGAAGTATATGTTTTCTTTCAGATGAGAGTTTGCTCTCATAGCCAGTTTGTTATAGTTATTTTATTTTCCGGACCAGTAACGCTTGTTACTGACGTTTTTCTTATATATATGTAGGTGATAAGCACGAGATGGATGAGCCAGCTTGGACGGAGGAGCAATGAGGTCTTGTGCACACACATGTTAGATTTCTGAATGTTTAATATTGTATTATTATGTTATTATTTTGTGAATGACTATGATTAAATGTTTGATGCATGATAATGATATGAAATGAAATGATCAGAGTAGCGCAGCAAAAGTATGATGGGTTAGGACCCAAGTTCCAGAATGAGCTTATAGTATATCAGATTGTGTGTGAATGAAATTGTTGATATATGCTATATATACTTGTATATATTATTTTGACAGGGTGGACCCTAATTGCACTTTTAGGGGAGACCCTGTCTGTTTTATTTCAGAATTTTGATCGTAACTGTATTGGTGTGTATTTTGAATTGCTTGTCATTCATGTAGTACCATGTTAGGATTTTGCGTATTTATTCATTCATGATGGATCGTATCTTCATCTTAAGACGCCGAGATTGGATCCACATGAGTTAGGTTCGGGTTAGCCGACCTAACCGGGGCCTGTAACATGCCGGTTCGGTTCACGAGCGTGAACCCGGATTTGGGGTGTTACACTCAGGCAGTCGCCTTTAGTACCCTTTGAACCATAAGTCCGGACATGTGCTGTACTAAACAGTACCCGTTAACCTCCACGTTCTCCGGGTGTGAGGAACTCAAACGCGGAGTTGTCGGGATCCCTCGGGAATGGAACAGTCCATTGGCACTAATCCAGAGCCCGCGTTGACTGTCACGACATCCGCTCATGGTACGTGCAGTCGGTTTCTCCATCTCTCGTCTCACTGAAAACGCGAAAAACTACATATATATATATATAGGGCTGGGTAGGGATTTATATAATAGGCCCGAAGGCAACTTGTGGTGGATCTTGTTTTCGAAATCATCCTCGAGGATCTCATCCTCGAGGGTTATTAATCCGGAAATCTGTTCGGTTAGATGGCCCGAGTTAAGTGGGATCCAATAAAACGCCACTTAACCTGTCCTGCAAATAATAAGATAAACATACAATAGAAAGACGTAAAACAGAGTCGAGTCATAAACGGACCTGGTAGAAGCTCCAAACGTGTCATCGCGCCTAGGCGGCGAGCTCCTACTCCGTACCTACACATCAAAACTAAATACTAACGCCCACTAACTAAATGATGCATCAACTCAATGAATATCACACACAACACCATCATCATTCATCACAATGACCAATCAAATAATCATAAAAGTAAATAATCCTAACTCATCCTATTCATACTAATTTTACTGTGTTTTTCTAAGTTATGTCTTGATCACTTATCATGCTGAGACTTGATCTACCTCATTAGATCACTTACTATTCATTCGCAATTACTCAAATCATACATCATCCTTTACTCATAATTAGGCATTACTCATGACGGTTAATCAAATCTAGCATAGTGTGCTAACATTCATCATGACAACTACTCAATTTTAGCATGCTATGCTAACAATCATCTCAATTTTAAATGATCAAATTTGAGGTAATTATACCTCACGTCATCGGTAATCGGCGACGGCTAGGGTTCTGTTGCGTGTCTCGGACAAATTCGGCGCTCATCGGCATCCGAAGCTCGATTGGGCTCGACTGAAGATACAGTGAATTCCGGCGAATTCCATAAATTCCGGTTTTTCGACGGTTTCCGGCGGTTTTCCGGCTACAGTCGCCGGCGGCGTCTACTGGCCGGAAAGTGGTCGTGTTGGGTACCCTTGGAACCGGCTCGGCAAGCCCGACTCATCTATGAGGTCGACGCGGCCAACGGAGGTGGCGGCTCGCGGGAAAATGCATAAACAGGGCCGGCGACGATGGATGGCTAGATCCGGCCAGGGCCAAGGGAAGGTCGCTGGAGGGCTGAGGGTGCTGAGGCGACCGACCGATCGTGGCGGCGCTGGTCGCCGGCGGCGGAATCGGCGACAGGAAGCGCAACACGGGCACGGCGTCGCGGCGTGGCTTCCTCGCGTCGCAGCGGCCCGATGGGGGCCGGACTTGGTCGGGGCAACACGGCGACGTCATCGCGAGGCTAGGCGGCGACGATCGGCAACCGGGCGGCGCGGCAGCGGCGGCGACGCGCACAAGGTGCTGCGTCGGGCAAGGGTTTGGGGAAGAAAAGAAGGGCGCGGGGTGTGTGGTGGCAAAGTCGTAAATATTACTTGACTCGTCTTCGACTCGAGTCAAAAATAATATTTAAGTCGTAAAAAATTCCAAAAAATTTGGGAAAAATCCCATAAAATCAAACAACACTAAAAAATCATAATGATATGCTCTAGAACTATCAACCCACCCAAAATGCCCGTAACGCGTCCTAACGCGGTAAACGGCCTAAAACTAATACTACGATCCATTATATATCATAATAAAAAAATGAACTGCATACTCTCATATATTCTGATAACTCATTCTTTTCTACTGTGTTCATGACGTTATCATCATATACTTGGGTACACATAACCCTCATGGCTCATACACGAGACCGGCGTCGGCTCAGTACACGTGTTTTGAAACTGACTCGACTCGAAAATAACGGTCGAACCGACTGGTTCTAAATATAAAACCCTGACTCGAATCGTGGGTTTTACAGAATAATTATACATGGGTGAAATGAAGAAGGGAAAAAGGTCAGAAATAGTGATATTGAATACGAGAAGTAAAAAATTATTAATACTTTAGTTTAGTTCAATGTTTAATTGATTCGATACGACAAGATCAGCCTACTTGCATTGACTTTACAAATGTAACATCCCAATTTTTTTAGGTCTAGTAGTAGATCGAAGTACATTATTAAAAATTCATGAAATTAATAATTTAACCACTATTGTACAAATTTTATGGAAGCAAAATTTAAAAGCATATGTCGGAACCACTAAACCGCTAACTAAAATCGTGCATACATGCATGATCATGTATACTGTGCCAAAACACACACGTATAACCCGAACAATTTAACAGACCGTGTCATAAACATATACATGTATAAGAATCTAGTCTACGGTAATATGTCTATATTATAGATAAATATACACACGTGTATCAGAATCTAGTTGACAGAAATATATCTGTATTATATATAAACATATACATGACATATACATATACCCATATACATGTACTGATATACAAGTGTTGATGGGACAATATGACAATCCACGACTTGTAAATCAATTTAGAAATCTAGTCATAATTTTATATAAAAAAATATAGTTGACATACGATTATATCAACGTACAATCAATTTAAATAGCAAATTTTGACAAATTTCGGAACTAACGAGCATATTGAAAAACTCAATAAATGAGCTATAAATACATTCACTTTATAATAACGAAATATGAAAAGACAATAAATAAAACTTACACACTTCGTAATAATGAAATACGAAAAAATAATAAATAAAACTTATTTAAAAGAACCCATAAATATTATTAAACTATATTATTAATTTAATAATATTTACTATTCGTTTCTAGATAAAATAACCAAATTAGTTTCGGAGTTTTACAACAAAGCTTTTTTATATTGTAAATGTTTACATGAGCTTCTCAATAAAAATAAAAATAAAAATCATAATTTAAAAAAAACTTTAAATTATATTATATAACTATTTTATATTATAACACATTATTATTTTTCAATTTTTATATAATTTTTTTTATAAATTAATATAATTAAGGGGATTATTAAAACTCAAACTTAGATTAATTTGACTGAAATGGAAGATAAATGAATCGTACAGACTAGAAGATAAAAATCGAATTTATGCCGTACCAAATTATGCCGACGGGGCCGAGGGCAGGGGCGGGCAGGGGGAAGGGGAGGCCGGCTGGGGCGGGCAGAGCGGCGCGGCGGGGGCAGGGGCGGCCTGCGGGGCGGGGGCGGGGGCTGGGGCAGCCCGGCCAGACAGGGGCATGGGCTGGCCGGCAGCCGGGGGCCGGGGCCAGGGCCAGGGGCGGGGCAGGGGCGGGCGGGGGCAGGGGAGGCCGGCAGCGGCGGGGCGGGGGCGGGGGGCGGGCGGCGGGACGGGGGCATGGGGGCGGCCGTCGGGCAGGGCCGGGGGCGGCCGATGGCGAATGTGTGTGGGGGGGTGGGGGGGTGGGTGGCTTGTAATGATCCGACCGCACTGTAGCGCTGCCCTATATATATATATATATATATATATATATATATATATATATATATATATATTAATTTAAAAGTTTTAAGTCCACTGGCTACTCTCCCTTACGTGAAGCCATCTAACAATCTTTATAACCATCCCACACCGAAACCAAAAATATCTATTTGAACGTGCAAGCTATTGCTAATGGCTATTTAGGGAATATTATCATCACCATTTTGGTAATTCGCTTACTTCAATTGAAAGGCAAGTGTAACTAAGATTAGCATGAGAACCCCATCTTACCACAAGGTAAATCATAATTTAAACGTAAGAGGTAGTAATTTAATTAATTTTTGCCACACGATAGCCAACCTGATACAAGGGAAATCTTCATCCAGTAATTTTCTATTTAAGTTCCACAATCGTTTTAACCAGTTTCGTTTTTTCGATAGTCCAAAGAATAACAACATAAATTCCAAAGAAAGAATAGTTAACAAGAACTCGTCTAACTAGTTTCGTTTTCCGAATTACTTCGACATATGAATCATATTAGCTGAGTTAGAAACCAAGAACTCGAAGCAATGCAATCCGTCCAATTCAACTGCAAATCTTGGGACATGGGCTTCCACCTTTTTTCCTTGCTTTCTTTCTTCTTCTCTTCCATCATCACTCTCTCCGCCAACGGATTAATACTGAGTCGGTCTTCAACCTGCGCAAAACCAATCCATCACGTTTAATGACATGAGATATATAAAAGAGATCTTCCAATACTGAAAGAACAAAATTATATGATCACGAAATAGAGAAGTAAAAGAAGAAGACAATCAGACAAATAAGCTACCTTGGGCTGCCTCCGACCAAAGAAATAAGCGACGATTGCAAAGAGAAATCACCCATCGCCATGTTGGACTGTATGAGGAGAAGGAGGTGGAAATTGGGATCTTGATATATAAATACGACTACAAGATAAGAGGAAGCTTTTGAGAGAAGGTATCACGCAAGGAAGTTGAAGGAATGAGGCAGTTTGAGGGAAGAAGAAGAGCAAGGAAGCGCTTTTATATAGGGGTAGGCCGACTGGATAATAAATTCAACCCAAAGACAAAAGAGTAGAGACTTCGTCAATGGTTCAATGTAACGCGCAGCTCTCGAGGATTCCAAGCTATGCCCACCCTTTTGACTAGATAAGGACTGACCCAATTGGATTAAATTCACAGTAACTCCAATTGAATTGAATTAAATTGAAGATCAAAGATTAAAGACTAGAGAGGTCTAGACTCTCGATAAAGAGTGCAACAAGGGTGGGCGCCGTCAGTCGACCGTTGAACAAGACATTATCCATATCCATCCATTTAACCTCAGGCAAAAAGTTGATTCTCACGATTAGATATGATTAAAATTATATCAAAATAAGAAATTATTTTTATTTTATATTTATTTTATCATATAATTATTTTTTTATTATAAATATTATTTTTTCTCACGAATAACTAATATCTAGTTATCTCTCTTATTTTTTTAATTTTCCTCATGTCAATAAGCATAAAAATTAAAATTATTTTTTAAATATTTGAATAAAAAAATATTATATTACAATTAAAAAATTTTAAAAATAAGATTAATATGAAATCTATGACTAGACATGTGTCAAACAAGTTCTTTATTTGAATTGAAAATTCATCAAGTGTTTATTTTATTGGATGCCCAAGTAAAAGATTGTAAGGAGTAAGCAAGTTGTTTATAAAATGTTCATCATGAGCCAACACGTACTGATTTAGAGAATTATTTGAACGAACTAATTATTTCTTTTGTAGATAGAGTAGATAAACAATTTGATATATTATCACGGTAAAGATTAAATATATTAAAATATCATATTTTTTATTAAAAATACTTATAATGTTTTAGTCATTTTTATGTTAACTGTTGCCCTCAAATTGGCATTTATTATTGAGGAACAAACAATTGACTTATGCAAGAATATTTTCCCAAAAACACTCGAAGCTTTGATACGTGCCCAAAATTGATTGATGAGGGAATATAAAGATAATTCATATTTTATATTCATGTATTTTCTATTTTTGATATATTTTTTAACATATGTTCTTCTCTTGTTGTTATATTTTTTATTTATAGAAAAATAATCAAGTTCATCATCAAATTTGTTTGAAATAATGAATATTAAAGAATGAGAATATATTGGTTATTATGTTGATGGATATAATATTCCAAAATTTGTTTGAAATAATGAATATTAAAGAATGAGAATATATTGGTTATTATGTTGATGGATATAATATTCCAACATCTTCATGCCTATAATGAGCATGTGAGAATATAATATTTAATTTTTCCTCTTCTAATATTTGTAAAGTATTTTTACAAGTAATTAACGTTTTTAAATATTTTTTTCATGTAGGTGAGCTACATTGGACGAA
Organism: Piper betle; assembly: GCA_033002965.1. Classification (NCBI taxonomy): domain Eukaryota; kingdom Viridiplantae; phylum Streptophyta; class Magnoliopsida; order Piperales; family Piperaceae; genus Piper; species Piper betle. The sequence continues at coordinate 103,282 of JAURVB010002738.1, read as the reverse complement.
GAATCAATTATTAGAATATTTATCTTTGAAGTATATGTAATATTATAGTATATTTTGATATCAAATATTACTTTAAAGCTTTTATGTATTAATTATTTTTTGTTTTACATAGAAATGCACAAGAGCTAAATTTTAAAAATTTATTAAACTATGGTACTAATTGAAAACATTTTAGCTATATAGTAAATGATTTGATATGATTGTTAATGTGAATGTATTGTTCTAAATTCCTAAATATGAGGATAACTTTTATTTTTTTCTATGTAAGTCATTTTAGATTATTTTAGATATTAAATATCAATTATATATATAAACTTAATTAATTTTAATGTATATTATGATGTTATTTTTTATATAACATAATATTAGCATCACAAATATTGAAAATATTATATTTTTGATATAAAATATCGGATACTCGGTCAGTTGTTGATTAAATAAAAAATATTCATATTTAGTTTATTTTTATTCGATCAGTCAAATTTAATAGATATAATTTAAATTTAATTACAACTCGATAATTCGGACGGGAAGGAAGAAGTACCAGCCACTCCCATCAAAATTCCAAAAAGTCAGGACGCCCATTTAAACAAATTACGAGGAAGTGGTTAGAGGGTGTCAATTGCCAAGTTGTTATTATTATATAGATAGCTGACAGATCAAAGCCTTGCTTAGCCAACATTCGCTTGGGAAAGGATAAAGCTTGGAGAAGAGGTTTGGTTGGGTTGGAGAAAGCCGTGCGTTGAACAAGACGTAGCCACTGGGAAAGATCGCATGATCAAGGGCCGAATTAATGGTCTCGCTCGTATGGATTGGTCCTGCAAGACGATCATGTCGATGGAGGGCTGGACCTTTCTTCCATGGGGGCATCAACAGTGGAAGCTCAGCGGTGGGATCATTGATATGGGCAAGAAATGGAATGGAAAGGGCAAGCATATGGGAGGTTGACTTGCAGGTAAGGAGGTGGACATGGTTGTCATGGTGGGTTACAGTTTACAAATTGAGCGTATGCAAATGCAATCGATTATCACGTAGTTTGTCGCGCAACATAGACCCATCAGATAAGAACAATGCGACAGATAAGAACAATGCGACAATGTAATTCCACCTTGTCGGAACTAGACTTGGCCAACCTCTAAGAAATGAGAAGAAATCTCCTCCGGTCGGAGGAGATTCGGCGTCGGCCATCGCCACTGACCAGGTTTCTGGTCATTTTTAAAAGAGTTGATATTTTTCGAAACAGGGCATTATCATCACAAAATTATGAAAATGATGTTCTTCCTCTCACTTGATTGGTGACTATGACACCAAAATCTCTTCCCCACCGAGAAGGCGTTTCGAATTAAGAAGTAATCTCCAAAGAATTAAAATGCTTTACTAGTATTTTAATTCTTCACTAACCTATTATAATTTTATTTAAAATTTTGATATTATTTTACTATTATTTATAAAAGAAGAGTCAATAAAATTTTATTAGAAGGTAAGAGATTAGCCAATTAAATAAATTTGAACTTTATCTTTAATATATGCTACACGTGAGGTGACGACTTGTAAAATCGTCCCCCTTCATTAAAGTTTTTATTTTTTTCCATTTCAATCTTTCTTGTGCTTTGGTTAATTTTGACCGCACAATAATTTTATGGACTATTTTTTACCTACTTAATTTAAAATTTTATATTATTATTTTATTTATTTTTGTAAAATTTTGGCTTTCCCAAATTGTGAAACATTAAAAGTTGATGAATTCTACTTATATATTTATTATCATACTATTAGAATTAAAGTTTTTTACTAAATAATACATACTTAATTTATGATTTTTACAATATTTAGAATTTTTATTTGTTTATTGTCGTTTGTTCTGAGGAAAAACTTGGTGTATAATTCTATCTGAATTAAAAATCTTTAAAAAATGTAAATTCAATTTAAATAGTAAAACTTTATCCAAATTAAAAATTTTACTTACTAATACCTTTTTGATTAAAATGTTCACTTATTTTAACTTAAAATTGAAATTATTTTTAATATATTTTGTATGGCTATTGTATATAAAAACAATTTTTTTGTCAAAATAAATATAAATTCACTATTTGTATTAAAAAATAAATTATCACATTTTATATAATTTAATTTGATATAATATTAATGCATTTCAAATTTACCCTGCGCAACGCGGGTGTTTCGATAGTTAATATTAGTTCGCCAAGACGCCAAACACGAAGATGAATGGGCTTGCGCATCAAAGAATCAAAACTAAACGGTGGCCAATAGTCGGACTGCTCTGGCGGTGACAGGCAAATGGTATATGGTCGTTGTTAAACATTGACGGGGGAGATAGGGTTTTGGTTTTCGTGGGTCATGTGCAAACCAGATCGGCTTATTCATCAACCATTAGTCAAAACTCGCTTCAAAATCGGATTGAATCGGCTCAATTCAGGTGATTTATAGTGGGTTTTTAGAGAATAACGATACTGCCCACCTTTGACTAGGTTTTATTCCTATCTGTATACAGTCAGCTGGATTCTTGGACCTATAGTTTAATGTCACAAAATTAAGTTTATTTGATTTTAATTTTTCTTAATATCCTATGTCAGAATGCATAACATATCTTAAAAATGGCTTCATCGCCGGGTAGTCTGCCCCTACCTAGACATCAGCCGAGCACCTCCAATTCTTATCAACCCGCCGCCATTCCTGCATGCCGAGCCGAAGTGTGGTTTAACCTGCGACTTTTCAAATTCAGACATATACCACATCCACGCTCCAATAATATTCTAATAATTTGCACTTTTTTTATATTCAAAACAATATTTATACATCCCCACCCCCAAAAATCCATTCACCTAATACAGACAACACCAATTTTGCACCACCACTCTCGTAAATACATGAAATTCCTGCTTCCTATCCAACCATACATTTTTATAACCACTTCATAATACAGACCAAGATGCATGCCCAAGGTCCACCCACCCTTTCGATTTTTGTCAACGCACAATGATTTTACCGATCTAGTACTCTCATCCACACACTCGAGATTTATTACACACATGAAAAAATATTATATATATATACACGATAATAAATCAGTTGAATTGAACGACGCCGCCCATTTGCGCGCGTCACATGCGCCGCATATTCTCCGCCACTTCTTCCATGCGCGTGGATTCTACGCCTGACCTCCTGTCATCCTCCCAACCGCGGGCCCCACACAATCACCACGCGTCCTCTCTTCATACGCCAAACCCCGACCAGCAGTCCCCGACTCCTTCCCCTCAACGCGGACTTAAGATAAGACATTAAACCGGATTGGAATCCATCACCCCACATCCCACTATTAAAGCCAACCGACCAAGCAAGCAAAGTCTTCACCTCCAAATCAACCAGCCTTCCAAAGGGGTTGGGTTAGACTTAGGGTCGAACAGATCCGGTGGAGCTCCGACGGGCTTCTTCGGAATTTCCGGCGTGGTTCCGTCTATCTCTCTCTCTCTCAACTCTCTTCGGGCGCTCCAGTTCCTGTGCACTGTGAATAAACGAATATGAAGGCCTCCGGTGCTTTGGTGGCCTCGGTGGTCGCCGCCTCTTCCGTAATCGCCACATATTTGGTCGATTCGAAGCCTTCCTCTTCTTCCTCTCCTAAAATGGCAAGTTTTTAGTCTTTTCTTTTTTTTCTTTTGAAAAAGCAAATCAGATTTGCTTGCGTGTGTGTTGAATTGGCGTTTGATTTGGATGATGGGTGCGCAGATTGCGTCGGCCAAGGAGGTGGAGCCGTCCAGCACACGGGACAAGTTCGCGCCGAGGTTCGACGGGTTGAGATTCATTGAGACTCTGGTGACGGCTCACAGATGACAACAGCGAAGGTTTTTTGGCCCATTGCATGCAAGGCGATTCGAGGATTCGGCCATTTTTCGTGTGACTGTAACGTGTTTCTAATTCTTCTTTTTGAGGCTATGATCTTGGGTTCTGAGAGTCGGAAAACTGTGGTTGTTTTTTCGTTAATTTATGGGTCTCCGGAGTTGGTGGTGTAGCTTGTGAGGAGCAAGCATCCAATTTTTGTTGCTTTGTTTTACAGCTTCAAATTCAGATATGAAATCGATTGTGTGGTTTAATTTTTTTGATAAAAAACACATGGATGGAGTGGCTTTGTGGGAAAGAAAAATGTATGGATGAAGGGGAGTGGTTGTGGTTTTTTTCTTCTATTTTTTAGGTAATATTATTACTTGGTGTGAATAGATACTGCATTTATTTAATAGACATCATGACCGTATGAATTTACACGACAATAACTAAATGTAAATTTTTATTTTAGATAATAGTGATTATTTTGGGTGGCATAATAAATAACATAAATTTGACTTCTAATTTTTAAGTTAATTTTTTTTTCTAAAAGGCTAATGTTTTTCCCAAAGAGAGTTTTTTTATATTATTAAAGACTTCGAGATCTATTTATGGTTACAAAAATTAAAATCGGAATTGGAATTGGTTTTTGATGGAGTCGCTAAATCGGATTGAATAAATTGGTTAAGAATCGGTTTAACCGAATCGATCCCGTACAAAAATTTTAATTTTGATGTTTATTTTATTTTATAAGATTTTTAAAGATTTTTTTATAGGTTAGTTATTATTTTTAATCCTAACTAATATTAAGTTAAATTTTATTGACAAGTTTGCCCCTGGCCACTTTTATATTTTTTATCTCTTCTTCCCCTTCCCCGCGACACTTCTCCTCTTCACCTCCAAACCCTAACCACCGTTTTGGTTGTCGCCAACATCGTCGATGTCACTTTGCCATCGATTGACGTCGCCCAACCCTGTCTTACGGTTGTCGTGTTGTGTCATTTTGACTGCCTCTAGTTGTTGCGATGCCAAAATCTCCTAACGTGTTTTTGTGGTTGTCTATGTCGGATCGTTGCCTCTGTGATAATGATGCCTCTTTTCTCAACCTCCTAGCCATTTCCCCCTACCTAGCACCGTTGTCGAGGCTGGTTGTAGGCCTGATCGGAACGATTGACCCCCTCGGTCGCCTATCGCCGCCTTTACCGTCGTCGTTCAAAATCGATTTAAATCGACCGATTTTAGAATCGGTTCAAATCGGGTAGAATTAGTTTAAATTAATCGATTCATGGATTGATTTGAGCCGAAGATTGATTTACCCATTTTTTTCATTCAAATTGCCTCCGGATTTAAATAGCTCGATTTTGAGTAAAATTAACCGATTTTTAAAATATCGACCGATTTTTGTAATAGTAAATCTATCGAGAGTCTATTTTATGTTCATTTTGAGCGGCTTTCAACCTGGTTAATTTTTAGTCGATATTTTACCCTTTCTAAATGTTGAAGGGGCAACTGCAAATCATCTTGGGTTCTTAGGGAAGGGGGCCAATTCGGACAACATTGTGAGAATTGCGGCGAACCAATTAATCTTTCTCGAGTCAGCCATCTTCCTTGGACACCAAAATGATGTGAGCTATATGCTCTGGTCATCATCTTTCGAAACAAGTCTTTATCTTTTGAAGATAACTAGAGCTTCGTAGCTATTCCTTTTTTTATTTTTCTGGTTTACAGTCATCGCATAGATCTGTTCATAAATCATTAAACTACAACACTGAATTTCAATGTAGTGTCTAATAAAACGCCTTCACGTTAATGAAATGACTGACCTATATCATTCGTATAATACGACAATTGAGAAATGTTTGAACTTCGAACGATTATTGGGTGATCAGATTTCAACCATAATAAAAAGCAAGAAAATATGAACCAGAGATTTAAGATCCACGGTTAAAAAACAATCCTTATAAAAGAAATATAAGCATTTGGTGGGAGGTACACGGTAACATGACTCCCTTGACGACACGATGTGTGGACATCTCGAATAGGTAGGTGAAAGCTATATCCCTTAGGAGCATATGACTTATGAGGTTTTGTGGCTCTTGCAAGTTTAGAGGAGATACTCAAGGTGGTCCTCACTGGATGATAAGAATAAAGAGATCAGAAAGAATGAGATTCGGACGGTGACATTCAAGGGTTGTGTATATTTTAAACTTCATCGTCAAGACAATTGATATTTGTGAAGAACTTGCGAGGTTAATTAAGAAGGCTTACGAAGATGAGAATGGAAAAAGAAACTTTGTGGGATGGATATATCGAATTTCTTTTAACAAGCAAAATAAATTAAAGACATCTTTAGGAAATTATGAAGGGCGAAAGATTAACATAAGATAATATGCAAAAGATAAATGGACAGAATCTATGTTGATGCTCGTATAAGTCTATGATTGACTTTTTGACGAGAATTGATATTATGACTCCATGCGTAGTTTTGTTATGCTTCAAGCTTGTTTTGTTAAAAAAATATTATAGCGAGACACGTTACACTTGCAAATAAATATGTGTTGCTTGTAAGAACGAAGGTTGAGAAAACCAAAATTTTTACCTAAGCATGTGAACACGAGGTTCTAAACCTACGAGATATTAATCAATTTAAGTAGTTTCAGAGTTTCACACCGTACGCATTTTGTATATTGGCGTAAAGCCGATTCCCAACGACCTTATTGGATTCAGAAAGGGATACATCAAATCATGCTACATTTTATGGGTCGAGAATCTAGTACGACATTGGTTGACGTTTGTTGATAGAGTAATCTCTTGGTAGCATTTCATGAGATTATGATATATTCTGGACTAAGCCAGTCCCTCGGATCAGTAATATGTTTTGCATTTTCTATTAGAATCTTAGTTCTATTCAAGTTAGGGTGTTTGTAAGAAAAATAGATTAGTGTGTTATGTACCTAATTTCTTTTAGAAATATATGATTCTTTAGCTGTCGTGATTGTTCTATTTTTATATCATCTCATTTATAGATAGACACATTTATTATTAATTTATTTTTTCCTTTTAAGCATATTAATTTTTTCTTACTCTTCCTTAGATATGACCGCACCCTAACCCAAACTGCAAAAGATTTTTCTGATTATTTGAATTTTTTTCTCTTCGTTCTTGCAGGGATAAACCCTTCAACATGTAGGGAAATAGGCATTTTAATAGAATCAACCCAAAGAATATATTTTTCTTCAAAATTGAAATCAAAACAAATATAAGATGAAATAGAAAACACTAAGATAAAAAAAATGGATAGAAAATTTTCTTTAAAATAAAGAAAAAAAATAATTCACTCAATCAACTTTGATTAAGAAATTCTCTTACAATCAAATATGAAAAATATAATTAAAAAAACTTTCATAATATAAATTAGACTAATAACAAGATTTAAAAAATATAACTCTTGAGAGAAAAAATATATGAGAAATTGAAAAAATAACATGCTTCTCAAAAAATATAAATCACACTTTAGATTACGACCCCCAACTTCAACTTCAGATGATGAAAAACTTATTTAAAACTCTTCCTTCATGAGTTAAATGCATTTAAAAGCTCTTAAAATGAAGTTTTATTTAATATTACCTGATTCTCACTTACAATCAAGTATAAAAAATACAATTTAAAAAAACTTTTATAATACAAATCATATACATAACAAGATCTAAAAAGTATAACTCTTGAGAAAAAAATATATGAAAAATTGAGAAAATAACATACATGTTAAATAAAATATAGATCATACTTTAGATTACAACCCTCAATTTCAACTTTAGATGATGAAAAACTTATTTAATACTCCCCTTTCGTGAGCTAAATGTCATTAAAAAATCTTAAAATGATATTTTATTTAATATTAACTGAGTTCTCATTTATATATAAGAATATGAGTGAAATTTAAAAAGTCACCTTATTAAACTTGTAGAGAAAATGACATAATCACACGTAGATACAAGAAATACTAAATTATTATGATAAACAAGAAGTTAAAAACTGACTATTGAATTTTTCAATGTAAATGAGTAAGGGAAGCCAAGCAAATCTTCCCTTTCACAAACCTATGAACTAATTAGATATAAATTAAATGTTTATATATTTGATTTCTAATTAGAGTTGAATTCAAGCTACCTGGATTCATATTTATTATTATTTTTTTGCATAATTCACATTAAAATTTCTCAACTTTGACATAATTAGACATAAAAGATAATTTAATTATGTATAAATTTATTTAAATTTGTTATTATATAATAATATTTTATAATTTGGTTATATTTGTATATAAAAATTTAAGATAAATATAGTCAATTTCATTCCTTATGTAAAATATTGAGCTGCGAGTTATACCAAGTTGAACAGATACAAGCCTACGCATGACTTGTTTAATATCGACATAACTTTCGAATTGATTATCGAGCTAAATCAAGTTTAATCGAGATTTAAACATCCCTAAAAGCAGTGGTTTAGTAGTTACACCAATTTTTCAAGAGAAATTATTTTCACTTCATATGCGGTCTGAAGAGAATTCTTGCTTTTATTAAATTATAATTCTCTTAAACTTGATAGTATGAAAAATTTTATAAAGTATACATAATAATTAAAATAAGTATAGACTTTTCTTACAAAATTTATTTTTCTATTTTAAATATAAGCTGTCAAGTTATAGGATTTGCTATATCACATGTTAAAGTAAACTCTGTGTAAAAAGTTTTTGATTGGTTTAAATTTTTTTAATTAATAAAATTTTAAAAAATAATTATATTTTACAATTATATTTTATAAATTTTATTAATCATGACTAATGATAAAACTTGTACGAGGAGTTTGCTTTTAACATTTGATAGAGCGAATCATTTCCCTCTGTCCTTCTGCTGACTCAGTTTAACTCATGTAACTCGTTCACCGCAGCCACACGGAGCAGATCACGGAGTATCTCTAGCAAGGAACTTTGGCAAAGAGGAAGATGGTGGTGACGCTCCAATCCCCCAAAGCCTCACAAGCTTCTTACCGCCTCCTTTCCATCCATCCAAAACACGGCTATTGAGGAGTGGGACTAAGATTGCAATCTGGGCTCAATCCGGCGAGGAAGCTAGTGTTACAGAAGCAGAGGGAGAGGCTGCTGCCACCGCTAATTCGTCCAAGGGACTTGGCTTTGGTTCTTCTTCTGCAGTTTCCAAGGGTGGTAAGAAGAAGAAGGCGAGAGAGAGGGCATCCGTGGTCAGGCGGCCACCCATTGGGAAGCCGGCTCTTCTCAATTCCACTGGGGATTCAGAGGGTGAGAAGACGAGAATGAACGAGGGGGCATTTCTCCTAACTTGGCTCGGTCTTGGGCTTCTCATCTTAGTTGAAGGAATTCTTCTTGCTGCTTCAGGTTTCTACACAGCTCCCTTCATGTCTTCTTATCTCCTTAGCCTTTCAAGTTTGTGTCTTCATTTTCGAGTTAATTACAGTTAACGTATTTCTTCGATTCATTACTGTTTGTGTGTCAAGGCATTTATCTGTCGGTTGAATTACACTTTTGATTGTGAACGTCCTCGTGAAGTTCGTCGTTGCAAATATTGTTGCAGGATTCCTTCCAGAAGAATGGGATAGCTTTTTTGTGAAGTACCTATATCCTTCATTCACCCCCACAGTTTTCTTGTTTGTTGGCGGAACTGTTGCTTATGGTGTTTTCAAATACATCCAGAATGAGAAACAACCAAAAAATTGAAGTTGCCGATCGGAGTACTCGCTGGTGACGAGTGGATTTCAGAAGGGCAGGTGTTTCATACTAAAAAGTGTGTCTTCATCATATGCTAGAGACTATGAAGAACGAATCCGCAGTTAGTTGTATAGAAATGTTCTCAGTGAGTGTTGTTCAATCTTTAATCTTGATCTTAGATTAATTTGACATATTTGACTGCAATTTGATCCTTTTTTAACATATTTACAAATTTGGATTGAACTTGTTTAAGGGTGCCTTCCCTTTTTACCTTGGAAACAATTTAAAACCAATTCATTACTTTATTTTGTTGATCAAATTATTTTATCTTATATACTTTAATTGTAACAAGTACAATACATTTTATGTCTGTTTGATTCCCTTGAAAATACAATAAATGACACAAAAATTTTAAAATAGCCAAATTTACTAATATTAGATATATTTGTAATATTTTATATGTAAAGTAATATTAATTAAATTATTTTGTGTCTAATTTAAATATAATTATATTTAAATAAGAATATAAAATAATCATAATTAATTCTAAATGGGTTACTCGGATACTCTTTCATATGTAATTATTTTTATTTTTTCCTATTTTAAATCTTAATAAATGAGAAAAAAGGTGATAAAAAAAGGAAGATTTTTTGTATATTGGTGAGCATATGATGATCCAATTAATAATAATTATCCTTAATTTCAATGCATGCACTAATTATTTTAAATATATATATATATATATGTTTAATTTAGCATGGGGTGTGACTAGTTGTGTAACACCCCAAATTCGGTTCACACTCGTGAACCAAACCGGCATGTTACAGGCCCCGGTTAGGTCGGCTAACCCGAACCTAACTCGTGCGGATCCAATCTCGGCGTCTTAAGATGAAGATCCAACTTGCTATATGTATGTATGAATGCATAAAACCCTAACAGGATACTACATGGATGACATGCAACCAATTTTCACACCAACACAATTACAATCAAAATTAGTAAAAATTCTAAAACGAAAGGGACAGAATTTCCCCTAAAAATGTAATTAGGGGCCACCCTGTCAAAATCATATATTCAAACATATATATGCATAGTAACAATAGCATTCACACAGACTTCTAATCTACTATATTCATCATTCTCTGAACTTTGGGTCCTAACCCATCACACTTTTGCTGCGCTACTCTGATCATTTCATTTCATGTCATTGTCATGCCTCAAATATTTAATCATAGCATGTTTATAAAATAACATCATAAACAAAACATTAAACATTCAATCACCCAATGTGTGTGTGCAGAAGACCTTATTGCTCCTCCGTCCAAGCTGGCTCCTCCAACTCGTGATTATTACCTACATATAGTATAGAAAACACGTCAGTAACAAGTGTTACTGGTCCGGAAAATAAAATAACTATAACAAGCTGGCTATGAGAGCAAACTCTCATATGAAAGAAAACATCATATACTCCACGTGAACACTCTGAAGGGCACTACTGAGGAGCCACTGGGCTGCAGACCCGGTAGCATCCCGAACTTACTGATCTGCTGCTGGTACTGTGCCGCTCTCGGCACTTCTTTTTCAGTACTTCTCGTGAAACTTTATCCTAAGCCCTCTCCTTACCTCCATATTTCTCCTGGCCTTGAGCACGAAGGCCGAGTACTCTCAGGCAGTCGCCTTTAGTACCCTTTGAACCACAAGTCCGGACATGCGCTGTACTAAACAGTACCCGTAAACCTCCACGTTCTCCGGGTGTGAGGAACTCAAACGCGGAGTTGTCAGGATCCCTCGGGAATGGAACAGTCCGCTGGCACTAATCCAGAGCCCGCTTTGACTGTCACGGCATCCTCTGCATGGTACGTGCAGTCGATTTCTCCATCTCTCGTCTCACTGAAAACGCGAAAACTATATATATATATAGGCTTGGGTAGGGATTTATATAATAGGCCCGAAGGCAACTTGTGGTGGATCTTGATTTCGAAATCAACCTCGAGGGATCTCATCCTCGAGGGGTTATTAATCCGGAAAATGTTCGGTTAAATGGCCCGAGTTAAGTGGGATCCGATAAAACGCCACTTAACTCGTCCTGCAGGCAATAAATCAAACATACAATAGAAAAGAGTAAAACAGAGACGAGTCCTAAACGGACCTGGTAGAAGCTCCAAGCGTGTCATCGCGCCTAGGCGGCAAGCTCCTACTCCGTACCTACACATCAAAACTAAATACTAACGCCCGCTAACTAAATGATGAATCACACACAATGACCGTCAATCAACAATCAAATAATCATAAATATGAAAATAATTCTAACTAATATTATTCATACCAATTTTACTGTGTTTTTCCTAAGTTACATCGTACCCGATTAACATGCTCAAATTTACTTTACATCATCGGATCACTTAATATTTACTCATTACCAATCATATCATATATATCATTACTTCTTTCATGCTCAGACTTCTATCATGGGAATCACTCAATCCTATCGTGTTATGCTAACAATCATCAATTTAAATAATCAAATTGGAGGTAATTATACCTCACATCGTCGGCAATCGGCGACGGCTAGGGTTCCGTCGCGTGTCTCGGAGCTCGAATTCGGCGCTCCCCGGCGTCCGACGTTCGATCGGGCTCAACTGGGTGAGCCCCGCGGAAGATCCGGTGAATTCCGGCGAATTCCAGAAATTCCGGTTTTCCGGCAGCTACTGGCGGTTTTCCGGCGGCTTCCGGTGGTTTTCCGGCGACAATCGCCGGCGGCGTCTACTGGCCGGAAAGTGGTCGTGTTGGGTACCCTCGGAACCGGCTCGGCGAGCCCGACTCATCTACGAGGTCGACGCGGCCAACGGAGGTGGCGGCTCGCCGGAAAATACATAAAACAGAGCGGCGGCGATGGGTCGCTAGATCCGGCCGGCCAGGCCGGCGATGGCCTCCGCTCCGGTCGGGAAAGGCGGCTGAGGGATCGAGGGTGCCGAGGCGACTGCTGGATCGCGGCGGCGACGGTGCCCGGCGGCGCGATTGGCGACGGAAGCACGACGCAAAGGCGCGGCTTCCTCGCGTCGCGGCGGCCAGCTCGTGGCCGGGCCTGGTCAGGGCGGCAGGGCCACGCCGTGGCCGGGCTGGGCGGCGTCGATCGGCGGCCAGGCGGCGTCGGCTGTGGCGGCGGTGGCGCGCGAACAGGGGCGGCGCGGCGGGCGAGGGTTTGGGGAAGAAGAGAAGGGCGCGGGGGTGTGTGGTGGCAAAGTCGTAAATATTACTTGACTCGTCTCCGACTCGAGTCAAAAATAATATTTAAGTCGTAAAAATTCCAAAAAAATATGGGAAAAATCCCATAAAATCAAACAACACCAAAAAAAATCATAATGATATGCTCTAGAACTATCAACCCACCCAAATGCCCGTAACGCGTCCTAACGCGGTAAACAACCTAAAACTAATTCTACGATCCATTATATATCATAATAAAAAAAATGAACTGCATACTCTCATATATTCTGATAACTCATTCTTTTCTGCTGTGTTCATGACGTTATCATCATATACTTGGGTACACATGACCCTCATAGCTCATACACGAGACCGGCGTCGGCTCAGTACACGTGTTCTGAAACTGACTCGACTCGAAAATAACGGTCGAACCGACCGGTTCTGAATATAAAACCCTGACTCGAATCGTGGGTTTTACAAGTTGCGATGGCGTTATAGTCACTTACAACGCATTACTCTTCTTTGATGCCTCTGGAGAGGTAAGCTTCTTTAACTAGAATTTCTATCCGCTGCAATTTCGGTTGTTCAATAGCATGGTTGCATGAATCGGAATCGGAATCGGAATCGGTTTTCGATGGAGTCGGAATCGGAATCGGAATCGGTCTGAATCGGACAGGAATCGGTTCAGTTGAATCGGCCTGAATCGGTCCAAATTGGTCATATACAAAAATTTGACAACTCATAACATAAATACCTGAAATACATAATTATATAATTTCTCAACATAAATACACAAATTCAAGTATTTATACAACAATCATAAAGGTATGTAATTATGACAATACAACGGTAGAGTCATACCTGAAAGAACAAATAAGAACATACCTGAAAGAACATACTCTTTATATAATTCAAATAAGAGCAAACCTGAAGAACATACTCTTTATGTAATGAACACAATTTCATATAATTACATACCTAAAAGAGCATCACAATTTATCATCAGAATACCACAATGTCATAAGTATATACACAATGTTCATATATCATCATTTGTGTTCTATCAAATAATAACAACAAGACATTAATACAAGTCCAAAAAATGAATGTTCAACACAATTTTACGTAGTGCTTAATACTAAATCATCTAATTCATCATCTGAATCATCTTCGGAGTCCGAATCATTATCACCAATCGGAATAGTAGAACTATCATCTGCATTAACACGAGACCCCTGCGTAAAAGGAGGCATAGAACTCCCACTCATATGAAGTCCCTCAGGTTCAGGAGGCAAAGACAAATTATGTTGGGAGTCAATATGTACATCAATATCAACATTTTGTCCACTAGGAAGAGGAGGCAAAGAAAAACCATCAGACGTAGTAGAACACGATCCAATTGCAGTTTTCAATGTGTTGCCACTTTCATTTGCTACAAAGGCCTCTTCATCTGCACCATCATTGTTGCCAACATTGGTACCAAAGAAATCATCCTGCATAAAAAAAGTCATACCCTATTCATTTCAATTCAAAAAAAATTCATACACAAAATCATGAATGTGATGTAAGCTTTATTTAAACATACCGATGGTGATGGGTTGTCCCGTTCTCCAACCCACTCATCTAACGAGTCTTCTAAACTCAAATGTTCACTAACTGCATCATATTTATGCCTCCACCTCAACTCGTTTTCTTTGACCCGCATGTTGTAATGAACATATACAAGATCATTTACTCTCTTCCTTGCAAGTCGATTTCTTTTTTGGTATGTACTTGGTCAAAAGTGCTCCAATTACGTTCACAACCCGATGATGATGAAGTTTGACTAAGTATTCTAATAGCTATTTTTTGTAGTTCAGGGCAGCTTATACCATGTTGCTCCCACCATGATGCTACATTTGATAAATTGATTTACTTATAAGCTTGCAATAAATATGAAATCTGGAGAAAGGTGGATTTTACCTGGGTGGAGGACTTTTCTATTGGTAATTGCAAGAGAATGTCCAAAATCTCCTTTTGCAGATACAAAATCGGACCACTACAAAATATTAAAACAAAATGAATCATCATATTTAGTTATACATAAACATTTATATATAAAAATTAAAAATAATAGTATCTTGACCTGCAAAGATGCCATGGATCGAGCTACCTCATTGACTTCCAAACGACAAATGACATCATTGAATGCACGATACACCTCACTTGGCTACAAAATTATTCCCAATCAAACACAAGCAATATGAAATTGTTAAAAAAATCATAAAAGGTATGTAAGTCAAATAAGAGCATACAATGGTAGAGTCAGGGCGATAACGAGTTTGAGGATTAAGCATATATGCTGCAGCATGAAGAGGATGACAAAATTGATTCGCCCATCTCTTGGTGATGATATCAACAAATAACTTGTATCGTTCGACTTTCATGCCATGTACCTCTTTTATTTTTTCAATAGTCTTTTGCATTTCATCATAAACAAATGGCATCGAAGGTCTTTCACCACTATCTACCAATCTCAAAAAACGAACAAGTGGCTCAATTGTTTTATGCACAAATTCCATCTTCTTCCAAAAATGTGCACTTAAGACAATATTTTCAGCTGCTATTCCATCCTCATCTTTTGCAAACTTCGATGATGAATACATTTCAGAAACAAACAGCTTTTTCAGTGCCTGCTTATGTTCTAGGAAACTAGCAATTGTCAAAAAATGAGTAGCAAATCGAGTAGCCCGAGGTCTCACCAATTCATGCCCATTTGTGAAATTATTTCTCATAAGAGCCAACAACCATGAGTGGTTGTATATTAGTTTGGTGACTTTTTGTGCATTCATAATGCATGTTCCAACTTTCTTAATTTTTGCAAAGTCCTTCAGCATCAGGTTTATACAATGGGCAGCACACGGAGTCCAAAATAAATGCGGTCTCTTATGTTCTAGCATCCTCCCGGCAGCTTTGTATGCCGAAGCATTGTCAGTAATGACCTACACAACATTTTCCTCCCCAACTTCTTCTACTACTTTGTCCAGTAAACTAAACAAATACGTAGCATCCTTTTTTTGTCTGAAGCATCAACTGATCCAAGGAAATACATTCCTCTTGGGCAGTAAACTAGAAAGTTGATCAAAGTTCTACCGGATTGATTGGTCCACCCGTCAGACATAACAGAACAGCCTGTTGTCTTCCAAGATGCTTTTATATCCTCTAAGCTAGCATTTATGGAAGCCACTTCAGTAGTAAGAAGATTACCTGACAAAGAATTTCTGCTTGGAGGTTTGATCCCTTGATTACCGTATTTACCTGCCACATCAATCATTTTTTGAAAATAAGGCGAGTCTACAACATGGAAAGGAATGGCACAGTGATAGAAGAATCGAGCAATGGCAGTGTGCAAATGCTCTTTTGCTTTCTTTTCTATTGCCATAGCAATCCTCATTTGACCTGATGTATTCTTCTTCTCACTTTCAACAATAGGTGCCTTCCTCATCCCAGTAGACTTAGAGCACCCAACACTTTACTCCCGAACATCCATCACTTCCATATATGAGTCATTCAAACCGTATGACACTATTTATTCTCTAATCCTTTCTTTTTCTTTTTTGGCTTTTTCCACATTTTTGAAATAATCTTTCATTTTTTGTGCATCTGTTTCAAGAACTTTGTTACAAGCCGCAACATTTACTTTGACTCCAGCAATATGTTGCTTGAAACAATATACCCCTCAACTTATGGTTTTGTTGCAAAAGTTACAGATGACTTGCTTCTTAGATGCATCAACTTGTCTGCCATATTCCCATCCAAAATCCATCTTCCTTATGACTTATCTAGTATGAAATATGTAATATAAAAACACTCACACCCGACATATAACAAATCAAATGAATTTTAAACTTGAATCAACCAAATTGCACAGCATACAATTGATCGAATTTGTGAACAACATGCAATTTCAAATAATTGCATACAATTGTAAACAACATATAACAACACAAAAAAATTGCAATTGTATAGCACATATAAATTTGCATAGCACATATAACAACACAATTGCACACTCTCCCTACGAATTTGAATATCACATACACATTTGCACATATAAATTTGCATAGTACATATAACAACACAATTGCACACTCTCCCTACGAATTTGCATATCACATACACATTTGCACAACACATATCATGAAATTTGATATATAAATTTGTTCATGAATCTCAAATCAGCAATGAAAAAAATTTGTGAAGCCTAGCCAACAATTTGCAAATTTAAGTTTTTTAAAAAATCCAACTTTACACGAATCGGTCGGAGGCCCGGTCGGCGGCGAGTCTCGCGGCCACTACACTGTCGGCCGGCCACACGTCGGACGCCTGGTTGCGAGGGCAGCGGCGATGTCGGCAGCCTGGTCGGAGGAACAGTCGGCGGCCCGGAGTCGGCTGTGATTCGTGCGTCACAGCGCCGATTCGGTCCAGCCACACGTCAGCGGCGATGTTGCGAGGTTGGCAGCGAGGTCGGCAGCCTGGTCGACGGCGAGCCCAGAGTCGGGGACACACGGCGGAGGGCAGAAACGGGGCTACGGAGGGCGGACGAGCGGCGGCGGTGTGGGGGAGCGGGGTAATTTTAGGTTTTTAAAATCAAAATTACCATTTTACCCATGCTTTAATAATTTAATAAATATCATACCTAGGGTATTTTAGTAATTTACCAAAAAACCGATTTTTCCCAATTCACCCCGATTCTGAATCGGAGTCAACTCGGCCAGAATCGGGGTGAATCGGGCGAGTTCGGCTCCGATTTGGGGCCGACCGATTCGGCCCCAAAATCGGATCGGCACGCTGCCGATTCCGACAACTATGTTCAATAGTGCTCTTTCATATGAAATGTAATATGTATGTTATCAGTTCACTATTTTACAAATGCCTTTGAGGAGTTTTCTTTTCTGTTTTTGCAGGGCTAAATGCCTTCGCAAAGGTGTCTACTTCCTTTAGCTTTAATTGGAGGGTTTCCTCTTTTCTTTTTTTGTTCATGGAGCTTTAGTTGGAGTTTGATCATTTATTTTTCAAAGTAGTTTGATTTGATCGTTGATGTACATATAATCATCATAGTCTAAGTATAATAGACAAGTTCAAATTATTTTTTCAAAATAATTAACTAAAATTAAAAGTTTAGATCATTCTTACTAATATCAAAAATTTTACCCTTAAAATTTTAAAATATAAGATTAATTTTAAAATATTATAATTTATTTATATTAAAATATTTTATCTTTGAAAATTTTTATTCTTAACCTTCGGTTTACAACTTAGCTTTTGGACATTGACCTCCACTTTATCTAGTTGCCGTATCAGCGTTGATATCATTTATAACGACCTAATCTACCTATAATATAATAAGGCCTTAATATTTTTAAAAGTAATTAATTAAAATTAATATATATATATATATATATATTATTTTTGATAATTATAAATATTATCTTAACTCAATAAATATTAAATATGGGGGAGAAATATAAACATGTTACAACATCCAAATTACAATCAATCTCTATGTGGATATCTTTTTGCCCATAGATTGTAATGGTTACTGAGTCACCAATGAATTGTCACTTCATAAAAACGAGACTTGAAGACTAAAAACTTATCGGGAAAGTACACTTGCCTATTCATATAAAATAATAAAAAAGAGAAAGAAAAAAGAGAAATGCCTGTGTCCCAGCTCATGGGATAAACCCGGCGAATTTTGGCCGGAGAGGTTCGTCGGGACGGGCTCCGGCAACTGGCTCCACAATGGCAGCGATTTCAGCTATCTTCCATTTGCATCTGGGAGGAGGATTTGCCCCGGAATCAGAGTGGCCGAAGTGACAAGTAAATACTTGCTTGCTTCTTCGCTGCACACTTATGAATGAAAACTCCCGTGTGGGTGTGAGCTCGATCTCTCTGTTAAGTATGGGTTAGTGTTATGTATGGCTACCCCACTGATTGTCATTCCATCGCCTAAGCCTATACCCAGCAGTGAAACAGTCTTAGACTAAGATACCTTTGTTGTAAGGAGGTTATGCATACTTTGTGTGCGACTGAGAGATCAAAGTTGATTACTTTGGAGTAGTGGTCGCTAGCCGAATATGAAAAACACACGACGGGTGGTTGCAGCTACTGGTTAGTTAGTTTTTGAAGATTAGCATGTATCAGGTTCTTGGGTTGTGCTATTCTTGCTCAGGCATTCAGTGACAGGTTGAAGCTCTGCTTTTAGCTGCGTTTGGCAGGATCAAACTTATCTGCTCTGTGTATTTTACACGGCTTTTGGTTGTGTTATTTTGAGTTAATTTATTGTCAAAATATAAATATGGAGCGGTAAAACATTAGCAAGGTGACGGAAGTTCTTTCCACTGAGTTTTACAAAACGTTAAAAGAAAGTTAAAGTTTTATTTATTTATTGTTTAATACTCATAATTTTTTCTTCCCCACCAAATATAATTTTATTAGCTCTACTATTTTTTTATAATTATAAAAATAAAAATTATGACAAAATTATTTAGAGATTGCATAGAAAATTTTATATTACAATCAAATACCTTAATAAAAAAATTTTCTTTTAACCTTAAAATATTAAAATCTTAAAATTATTTGTCAAGAGAATCGTGAATAATTCTAGCTATATATATATATATATATATATATATATATATATAAAATCTTCAAATGTAGTGACAAATTTGTCAAACTCGAAGCGTCAATCAAGTTGGTCGACGAGTTTTGCAGAATTTTGCCGCCACCAACTAGGAATCCCCGTACCATTTCCAAACACCTCTCACTTTATTATATTATTAAAAAAATTTGTTAGATATTTTATTAATATGTTGGTCTATAAAAGTGGCAAATTATTTTTATTCAAAAATTCATTTTAAAAATATTTTTTAAAAAAATAATCAACAATCAATCAAACCCACTTCATAGAGGGTACTGATGACAATTTAAATTTTTTTTCTCTTTTTCACATATGTTATTTCTAGAAAAAAACTCTAACTTCGTATTTTAGATTTTCTTGAAATTATATGAAAGTAATTTAAAATTTAAAGGTTAAAAATTTTCATGTGTAAATTAGTTAAATAAAATTTTATTTTAGTTAAAATAAGCTTATGTAAAAATTTTATAAAGTAATATTTTTTTATAAAAAATAAAAGAAATTATAGAAAATTTTAAGAGATACTTATAGAAGAAAATATTCAATTTTTATCTCATTTTTTGTTATCCAATAATATAAGAGAAACTTTTAAAATTTTTATGTTATTTTATTTTACTGGAATTTCATTTCTTATGATTTTTTTATTTATATTATTTTTATGCTAATCACACCCACCGTTCTAATCATGAATATTTTTTAAAAAATATTAATTTATTTTTACAATATTGAAATATAAAATTTTATATAATACTAAATGGTGTAAACTTTTCAACGATGGCATAAATGTTTTCAATTTTAAAATTATAACAAATTTAAAAAATTGTTAAGCCAGGTCTATTTGAACTAGATTAAAGGTATTTATTTTTATAAAATAGATATTACAAGTATAAAATATATCAATTGGCTATATGTAAAATAAAAATTTAAAATCTGATTATATTTAATATAAATTTAAATTTTTGGACATTTGTAATAAAAAATATTAAAATTTAACTTTTTATTTTTTTGGGCTATATTTTTTATTTTAAACAAATTTAAATTTAAAAATATTTATATTAAAAATGTTATGCCCTTATGCAAAGTTTTACACCTCATTGGTATTATTATAAATTTTTTTTAAAAAAAGAAAAAGCTATTAGGTCACGACTCGCAATATATTGTCCCTAAACCGGCTTTGGACGGTTGGGGTATCGTCAAAGCCTGCCGCCGTCGTCGCCGTCGTCGCGTCGTCGCCGTCGTCGCGTCGTCGCCGTCGTCGCCGTCGTCGCCGTCGTCGCCGTCGTCGCCGTCGTCGCCGTCGTCGCCGTCGTCGCCGTCGTCGCCGTCGTCGCCGTCCCCGCCGTCGTCGCCGTCGTCGCCGTCGTTTTGATCTTGATCGGGTAGAGGAAGGCGGCAATTGAAGATGATAGAGGTGGTGCTAAACGATCGGTTGGGAAAGAAGGTGCGGATCAAGTGCAACGAGGACGACACCATCGGCGACCTCAAGAAGCTCGTCGCCGCCCAGACGGGCACCCGCCCGGAGAAGATCCGGATCCAGAAGTGGTACAACATCTACAAGGACCACATCACCCTCAAGGATTACGAGATTCACGACGGCATGGGCCTCGAGCTCTACTACAATTAAGGTATTCTTCCCTGTTCCGTCTTCTGATTTTGGGTTTTGGGTTTTGTGGAATATGGTTGGTCTTGTGGTTATTGTTGTGCAAGTAATGATCTTATCGGTTTGGTTATATGATCGATTAGTTGTGATATTTTTATTTTGTTGGAATGCTTGTGCAGATGTTGCCATTTTAGTTCAATATTTGATTATGCGGTGGCTGTTTTATGTGCATTTCATAAACTGGTATTGTGTGGGATTGATGTGGGAAATTAGATGCTCCTTTGACGGAGAAGAACGTTGAAAGCTGACCGCATATTTTTTTTGGAAGATATTGTTCTGGTTGGTGTATTTTCTGAATGTATCAAATGTGAATTATATAAGATTGTTTTGAGATTAGAAGACATGGTTTCCATTTCCTTCTTGTTTGAAGCATGCGTTGCTGGTATGACTCTAGCCAAGGCAGTCATCCACTTCCATGTTTTCAGATTGACGAAGGAAGAGTGCTGGTTTTATTGTTTTGTGTATGGTTATAGTTCTTCACCAAAAGAAAGGTGTAAAACCATAATAGAAACCTGAAGAGACGGTTGATGAAGAACTCAACAAAGCACTAACTCGATTGACGACTTTGAAAGCATAGGATCTATTTATAAAGATTCAAAATTTTCATTTGTACCACGGTCTTCTTATTTTTCTCCTCTTGTCTCTCATGAAAACGTAAGGAAAACCTGTCCTCTCAAAGGAATTACCTCATTAACGCGTTAATTATGTCAAGTTGCATCATGTTTGCACCTAGTGCTTGCGATTAGGCTTGGCCTTATAAAATGTGATGATTTGGCAAGAGATTTTGGAAGAACATGTTTTCCTTTTGTTTTCATGAGAGAGAGAGAAGAAAAGATAAAGACTAGGGTATTGGCTGAAAAAAATTAAGCTTTGTTATTCGTTCCACATCCATTTTATGTTTTTAGAGATGTCAATTGGGTGCTTTTGCGATTTTTTCATCAACAGTCTGTTCCACTTTTCTGCATCAATTTGAAGGGTCCACATTAAAAGTTTTTGTTTGCGTTTATTATTCAGTCTGGTTTTTTCTGATATGCAGTTGAATTTGATACCTAAAATGTTGTTTGAATTCAAGTAGTTTAGGGATTGATTGATCCTAAAATCCCAACACAATGGTTTGAATGTGAACAAGGAACTAAGTATAATTATAATATTATTGCCTGATAAGAATTTAACTTGCTATTGCAATTTGGTCATTAGTATGGAAGGTCTTGTGGGAGACATCGCTCATAAATTAGAATCCATGTAATTACAAATGACAAATTTTCAATGGCCGGATGTCTTTAAACCTTCTCTTTTGATCAGGCTTGAGAGTGGAATGATTAAACCTTGGCATAGTTAGTGAGTCTCTTTACCTTGAATAATATATGACATTTGCTGTTTCAGTTAGTATTTGAGGCATTCTCTCATTACATGAATTGGATACCATCTGTTAAAAAAACTCAGCAATTTTATCATATTTGTTGGTTGGGATTTAACGACGATGTGTCTTTTGCTGGTAGGTTAAGAGGAGATGATGCTTGCTAAAGCTGAATGGAGTTTACCGTCGTCCACGACTCTACTTGCCTGTCATACTCAATGGTGATAATGCATATAAAAACTTATCGTGCCCATGGCTGTAAGAACCTTGTACTTTTATGTGTCTCTGATGTGCCCTGCTGATTTGGCAGATATGCCACAGTAAAAACTATTGTGTGATAAGATTCCATGTTAAAGGTAAAGAGGTCTTTTGTTTAAATTTAGACAAGCCAATTAGATGGACAATTTTCCCACTTAAGAACCTGTTTTTAAATCTGAGTCCAGCTTTTTCATGCCACGACCAAGCAGAGACCCTTCTTTTTCTAGGGGTTGATCTTTCCATTTACATAAGTGGGGTTTTATTAGAAACTATTTAAGACTCAAATGGGGTATGTACGTTACTAATAATTTTATCAACAGGCAGATGGTAGATGAAGTCTAATCGAACGTTTTGTTGACTTCAAATGCATCAAGCTCCATCTTAGTATGAGCCTAATAATACATTCGTGGGGAGTAAATAATTTTTGATCTATAACGTATCATTATTTAGCAAAATATCATGCAGGCCATGTGCGACTCGCTTTGGCTTGACTCGGTTCGAAATTTGATATTTAAATAATGAATTTAAACTCGAATTTTACGAGGCGAGTTTAAAAAAGGTCGTGTTCGACTTGATTTGGTTATAATTTGAAATTGACTCGTAGTTTGATTCAAATTCGACTCGATAAAATAATATAATAATATAATTTTTATATTATATTATATTATATATATATATATATATATACACAATATAATAGCAAAGAAATGAGAGAGTTGAGATGGTAAGTATTCACCTTGACAACCTTTCATTGAACAATTCATATGGGTTCAATCTATATTAATTATATTTTGTTACAAGTGAGGTACTTTTGACTTTTAATCGAGTTAGTTTCGATTTTATGAACCAGTTGGATTAGAGCTCGAAAAAATTAAACAGTTTAAGTGTATTCGAGTTTGAGTCGAGCTTAAATATAAAAGATAGTTAAATACTACTCTAAGTATGTATGTTTCGAGTTCAAATAAATTTTAAATTATTTAAACCGAATTTGAACACGAATTAAACTCAAATTAAAGTCGGGTCGCAGGCTCGATTATCACCCGGTAAATTACGACGCCACCCTCTTACATATTTCAAATCTCTGAGTCTCAACGCCCCCGCCTCGCCAGCTTCCTACTCCGGCGGCCGCCACCCACGAATCCTCGGAATTCCGATCTAGTTCTGAGCAAGAGGAAAGGGACGCGAAGATGATGGTGGATTTGGGTTCCTTCTCCGACGAGAAGTTCGACGCCAAGAAGTGGATCAACGCCGTTTGCCAGGCCCGGCACCAGCAGGAGCCTCCGGAAAAGTACCTGGCCGACCTCGAGATGAGGCTGCAGCTTCTCTCCGAGGAGGTCGCCGCTCCCTCGACGTGCAGAGCGCCGCCTCCCTCCTCCGCGTCGCCCGCGCCACCCGCGACGTCGTCCGCCTCAGCGGCGACGCCGGTTCTCTCCGATCTGCCATCTCCTCCATCATCTTGAAGCTCAAGAAGGTTGTTCTCTATTTCCTTCCCTCATTCATTCATCTATATGTATATATATCGGTCACTCTGTACAAATTTGGTCTCGTTAATGGTTAGCTTTACGAATTTGATCTCAGTAAGGGTTTGCGTTTTTTCTAATGGGTAGTAATTAACTTTACTAATTTGTTCTTATTGCTAATGGTGAATCGTTAGCTTTATGAATTTGATCAAATCTAGGGGTTTTTTTTCTTCCTTTTTTTGGTTGATGGTTAAAATAGGTGCTTTTAGTTGGTATCTAGCAAAGTATTTTTATGGGTTACAAAGTTTATGGTTTTTGAAGAGGAGGGCATTTTGCGTTAATAAATATGTTTTTGTGGCGAAATGTAGGCAGAGGGATCGTACACTGAAGCTATTGCTACCCTTGCCAAAGTTGATACTGTCAAACAGAGAATGGAGGCTGCCTGTGAAACGCTGCAGGTATTCTGGTATTCCCTATGTTTTTATGAGGGTCTGTTTGATTGGTATGATATAGGGAGAATGAAAATATGAATTATTATTTACAAGATCGAACAAAATGTCAGCTTTTTAATGCAAAGGGGTTGATTTCTAAAATAGAGAACAATTGACAAGACTTGAGATGAGAGTTTTGAAGGTTTTCTTTATGTGTTTGTATGGCATCAAAGACAAAGAAATGGAATGAGCAAAATATCTTACCCTTTCTTGTGTTTCATTCAAACAAATATTTTTTCCAATAGATTTTCATATGGAGGCCACTTGGAAAAGATATGAAGTCATATTTCCTTTTTCTAAATTCAAATACTTGAAAAATCTTGATTCTTGAGTCTAATGTATGTTTTCTGGTCATTTCTCCATCAAAAAATAGGATGCTGCTGGACTGACACAGCTTAGCGCTAGTGTAGAGGATGTCTTTGCCCATGGTGATCTTCCACGGGCAGCAGAAACTCTTGCGAACATGAGGCATTGTTTATCGGCAGTTGGTGAGGTATTTTATTGCAATTGACAATTCATAGGTGTTCTGTTGTGTTGAATTGAACTGCGGACAACATTTATCTAATCTCCTGGGTATCAGGTTGCTGAGTTTGCGAACATTAGAAAACAGCTTGCTATTCTAGGGGACAGATTAGAAGAAATGGTTCAACCTCGTCTTACAGAAGCACTATCTAGTTGCAAGGTCAGATTAGCCTTCATTTACATTTTCTGGGTTAAATAGCAGTGAAGTCAGGTTCTAAGTTAATGTATTACATAATATCCAAAATCTGAGGCCGCTTTTTAAGGAGTAGAGTGTTCAGATAAATCCAAGTGTCTCCTCTTCCATTTAATTCATAGGTTGATGCTGTTAAAGATCTTCGACAAATTCTTGGCCGAATTGGGAGATTTAAATCTCTAGAGTCTCTTTACGCCAAAATCCAATAAAAACCACTGCAGAAGATATGGGAGGAATTTGATTCTAAACAGCTGTCCGTTAAGCCAGGAAATGAAAGGCCTGACCGAGATAAGATGACAGCCAGGGCTGAAACATTCTCAAATTTTTCCTGGTTATCATTTTCCAGCTGGTTACCAAGTTTCTATGATGAAGTTCTCCTGTACCTTCAGCAAGAATGGAAATGATATGAAGAAAATTAATTAAGTTCTTACTGCCGTCTACAAAAGTAATGGAAGTAAAGTTATCTGTTTCTCTTAGGTGCATGATTGCTTTCCCTGATGACTATAGAACGCTTGTACCTCTACTGGTTGAGACTATTTCAGCGCTTCAAGTTTCATTTCTCGTATTAACTTTGCTACTGGTGATTTTCTTCCTGAAACAAAAGCATTGGGAAAAGGTCTGTTTCTGTAATTCTACAACATTTCTAGCAATTTTTTTTTATAAGGATACTAGCGAACTTGATACGTTTTTTTATCAATATTTGAGTGATTGGCCCTTCAATGCTGAATGGTGTATGTTGTTGGCTAATTATGCTTTTTGTGTTGACTTTTTTGTGGAGTGTCCTATCAGCATCATATGAATTTTCTGTTATTCTTGTCTATCTTGTCACGTAATTTGGACTGAATTGTAACATCGGGAAGAGCATGAATATGCACTCTCTACATGGATGGCTAGTTTGGATTTTCAAGGACTATTTTTCATGCTTTGTGTCAAACTTTTTCATTGTAAGAATCTTCACTTCTGATACTTTGGCGAACTTGTTCTCCCTAAATGTTAAGAAGATTTGACTAACATTGTCATCCACGAATTTCCATATATCTTGGTGTCAGAATCATAGATACCATGTCTTCAATGCATTTTATATGTAGATGAGGCCTTTAATTAATTATGAAAATTTCAGGTATTCTGGATATTACATCAGGAGACATGCAGAAGGGCATTAAGGTCCAAACAAAACATCTGAGGCTCACATTGAACTGCACAACATGACGGGCAGTTTTGCTAGGAATGTTCAGCAATTATTTTCTGACTCTGATACACAGACAATACTTACACCATTGAAGGCTGTTTACTCTCCATATGAGACATATAAGCAAAGGTTTATGCTTGTAACTTGTATAAAAATAGTACTGAACCATATTGTAATTATGATGTACAGAAAATGATGTGATTTTGTGCCTTTTCCAGATATGGGCAGATGGAGTGGTCTATTCTTTCATCTGAAATTGCTACAATAGATCTCAGAGGAGCTGTTTCCAGAGGAGTGGGTGCACAGGGAATTGAACTCAGCGAAACAGTCAGAAGAATGGAAGAATCAATTCCGCAAGTCATTTTACATCTAGAAGCTGCAGTTGAGAGATGCATCAAATTTACTGGAGGTTCTGAGGTTGATGAGCTCATTGCTGCGCTAGATGATATTATGTTGCAGTATATAGCCTCCCTACAAGAAAACTTCAAATCTCTAAGATCAGTATGTGGAGTCGATAAGGTTTCACATGTAGAGAGTGGGCACAAGAGAGAAGCAAGTCTTGATAGAAAGGATGGAACACGAATTGTTGACATGGTCTCTGATGAAGAAGAATGGTCCATAGTGCAAGGAGCATTGCAGATCCTCACTGTATCTGATTGTCTGACCAGCAGATCCTCTGTTTTTGAAGCCTCATTGAGAGCCACACTCGCTAGACTTGGGACAACTCTATCGCTTTCAATGTTTGTGTAAAACCCGCGATTCAAGTCAGGGTTTTATATTCAGAACTAGTCGGTTCGATCATTATTTTTGAGTCGAGTTAAGTTCAGAGCACGTGTCCTGAGCCAATGCCAGTCGCGTGTATGAGCTATGAGGGTCATGCGTACTCAAGTATATAATGATAATATCATAAACACAGTAGAGTAGAATGAGTTATTAAAATATATAAGAGTATGTTAGTTATTTTTTATTTTGATATATATAGTGAATCGTAAAATTAGTTTTATGCTATTTATCGCGTTAGGACGCGTTATGAGGCAATTTGGGTAGGTTGATAGTTATAGAGCATTCTATTATGATGTGGTGATTATTTTATTTTATGAGATTTTTTGGATTTTTTTGGATTTTTTAAGGATTTACGACGATTTAGTTATTATTCTTAACTTAAGACGGAGGCGAATCAAGTCTTATTTACGAGTTTGCCACTAAGCCTTTTTCTTTTTCCCTCTCCGACGTCTTCTTCCCCAAACCCCGATTGCCGCCCCCTTTACTTGTCGTTGTCGCCGCCATTGACGTCGGCCTGTTGTTGATCGTCATTGCCATGCTCCGCCGCGGTGGTGCCGTGCCACCCCGAGCGCCCCGGCTGTCGTTCGGCCTCCACAATGCCAAATCGCCACACCCTAGCGTCGTGCCCACGTTGGGCTTGCGTCGCCAATTTCACCGCCGGCGACCATCGTAGCCACCATCTAGTGGTCGCCTCGACACCTTCGACCAACCCACGACCCTCCCCGACCGAAGCGGAGCCCATCGCCACCCAGGCTGGCTGGATTTAGTCACCCATCATCACCGCCATTTTGTTTCAGCAATTTTTTCGGCTAGCCGCTGCCTTTGCCAACCACATTGAGGTCATAGACACGTCGGACTCGCCGAGCCAATTCCAATGGTACTCAATATGACCCCTATCCAGCTAGTACACGCCATCGGGGACAGCCGCCGGAAAGCTGCCAGCAAACCACTGAAACCGTCGAAAAACCGCCGGAACCTTACCGGGAAACTGGATTCACTAGAATTTGGTAGATCTTCCGCAGAGCTCATCCAGTCGAACTTCGGACGCCAACGAGTGCCGAATTGGAGCTCCGAGACGCGTGACAAAACCCTAGCCGTCACCGATTATCGACGACGAAAAGTATAATTACCTCCGAGTTAGTTATTTAAAATTGATTATTGTTAGCACAACATGATAGGATTGATTGATTGCCATTATAAAAGTCTGAGCATGAAAGGAGTAATGATATGCATTATATGATTGGTAATGGATAAATGTTGGTGATCTAAGTAGGTGAATTAACCTGAGCATGCTAATTAATTGTAATGTAACTTAGAAAAATATAATAAAATTAGTGTGAATAGAATTATCTAGGGATATTTTGTTGATGATTATTTAATGAATAATGATTGTGTTGTGTGTGATGTTCATTGAGTTTGATGCATCATTTAGTTAGGGGGTGTTAGTATTTAGTTTTGATGTGTAGGTACGGAGTATGAGCTTGCTACTTAGGCAAGATGACACGTTTGTAACTTCTACCTGGTCTGTTTAGGACTCGTCTCTGTTTTACGCTCTCTTCTATTGTATATTTATTTTATTATTTGTAGGACAGGTTAAGTAGCATTTTATCGGATCCTACTTAACTCAGGCCATTTAATCGAATAGTTTTATGGATTAATAACCCCTCGATGATGAGATCCCTCGAGGATGATTTCGAAAATAAGATCCACTATAAATTGCCTTCAGGCCTATTATATGAATCCCTTTCTAGACATATATATATAATTTTATTGAGTTTTCAGTGAGACGAGAGATGGGAAAATCGAATAGTTTTATGGATTAATAACCCCTCGATGATGAGATCCCTCGAGGATGATTTCGAAAATAAGATCCACTATAAATTGCCTTCGGGCCTATTATATGAATCCCTTTCTAGACATATATATATAATTTTATTGAGTTTTCAGTGAGACGAGAGATGGGAAAATCGATTGCACGTACCATGAGCGAATGCCGTGATAGTCAAAGCAGGCTCTAGATTAGTGAGCGGATTGTGCCTGTAACGACCCAGCCCAAAGTGCAACGTAATGGATTAAGTCATTTCTTTAAAATGGGTACCCCGAAAGTTAAAGATCTCTAGTCCATTCCCACTTATAAATAGGATCTTCTCCCAGTAGGTATTAGATGTGGGACTAAGTTGAGGGATCTCACAATCCACCCACCTTAGGAAATTTCATCCCCGAAATGCCTATTCTTGGCCCGTTGCTAGCCCCAACCCACGTCCTTTCTGGCCCATGACCGGCAGCCTAGTTAACGTTTCTAGTCTTGGCCTGTTGCTAACCCTAGCCAACGACCTTTTTTGGCCCGTGACCGGCAGCCTAGCAACGTCCCTAGTCCATCCCACCATCTAACACGGAACCAGGTCGGCTCTGATATCATTTATAACGACCCAACGACCCAGCCCAAAGTGCAACGTAATGGGCTAAGTCATCTCTTTAAAATGGGTACCCCGGAAGTTAAAGATCTCTAGTCCATTCCCACTTATAAACATGATCTTCTCCCAGTAAGTATTAGATGTGGGACTAAGTTGATGGATCTCAAAGTGCCATTCCTGAGGGATCCCGACAACTCCGCGTTTGAGTTCCTCACACCCGAAGAATGTAGAGGTTTACGAGTACTGTTTAGTATAGTGCATGTCCAGACTTGTGGTTTAAAGGATACTAAAGGCGACTGTCTGAAAGTACTCGACCTTCGTGTTCAAGGGAGGAGAAATATGGAAGTACGGAGAGGGCTTAGAATTCGAGATCAGAAAATGAAGTAAGAAAATGCCGAGAGAGGCATCAGCAGTAACATATCGGTCAGTTTGGGATGCTACTGAGTCTGTAGCCTAGTGGCTCCTCAATAGGTGCCCTTCAGAGTATTCACGAGGATTATATGATATTTTCTTTCATATGTGTGTTTGCTCTCATAGCTAGTTTGATATTAGTTATTTTCTGGACCAGTAATATTTGTTAGTGACTTGTTTTTATACTATATGTAGGTAATAATCACAAGTTGGATGTGCCAACCTGGACGGAGGAGCACTGATGTCGTTTGCACACATGTCAGTCGATAAAGTGGTTAATATTTTGTTATGATGTTATTATATTGATGTGATGTGATTAAATGTTAAAATATGAGGAAATGATGAGACGAAATACTAAGACATGATGACAGGAAAAGGAAATGTAAATAGATTGCACAGTAGGAGTGTAGTGGGTTGAAACCCAAATTCCAGAATGAGTATACAGCATATTAAATTATGTGTGATTGAAATTATTAATATACTTGTATATATTATTTTGACATGGTGAACCCTAATTACACTTTTAAGGGAGACTTTGTCCATTATATTTTAAAATTTTTATGCAATTTTTATCGTAATTGTATTGGTTAGTAAATTAATTTAAATGTCATCCATATAGTATCATGTTAAGATTTTGTGCATTCATTGATATATGACAAGTCATATCTTCCTCTTAAGATGTCGAGATTAAATCCGTACAAATTAGGTTCGGGTTAGTCGACCTAACTAGGGCCTATAATATACCAGTTTGATTCACGACCGTGAATTAAATTTGGGGTGTTGCAGTTCGGTTGAAGTTTGGATCGTGGTCGAGCAGTGGTTGAAGATAATAATGTGGGAGCATCAACAGCTGGTAGGGCCGCACTAGATATGGCTGCATTACGCCTCACTGACATACCCGAGAAGGCTAGGAAGTTGATTAATCTTTTGGAGCAGGTAACCATGCGAACCTTTCTTTAGTTATGCTGAGTGAAAAAACATTATGTTTCATTGTCCCTTGCACCTGCAGTCTAAGGACCCTCGATTCCGTGCACTTCCTCTTGCATCAAAGAGTTGCTGCATTTGCAGACACGGTTAATGAACTGGTTTATGATGTTCTCATATCAAAAGTGAGGCAGCGGCGTCAAGATGTTTCTCAACTCCCAATTTGGTCTTCAGTGGAGGAACCTAGTGCACATCGTCTGCCAAGCTTTAGCGCCTATCCTCAGCCATACGTGACCAGCGTTGGTGAATATCTTCTCATGCTCCCTCAACAGTTAGAACCATTAGCAGAAGGCATCTCCGGCAGTGACCCAAACAATGACGAAATACAGTATCTTGCTACAGAAAGAATGTTCAAGGTGCAAACATTCATCTTAACCCGCGTTATTTGCTGAACACCACATTTTATTTCTCCAAATTGACTTTGTGTATTAATAAAGGTTGCCGAAGGTGCCACAGTCCTTTATATGGAGCAACTAAGAGGCATCCAGTACATCACAGATCGAGGTGCACAACAGTTGTCAGCTGATATTGAGTATCTTAGTAATGTGCTCTCTGCTTTGTCCATGCCAATTCCTCCAGCCTTGGCCACATTCCACACTTGTCTATTGACCGCAAGGGACCAGGTCCATGATCTTGTCAAATCGGATGGTGGTAGTCAGCTAGATCTTCCAATTGCCCATCTCGTTTGTAAGATTCGACGCATTTGTTTGGATTGAGCAATTACTCTGCTACTGCCCTCCTTGAATGTTTGTTTGTGACAACAGGATTATATTTGCAAACTTTTTCGTAAATATTGTCATGATCGAACTTTAATTTGGTGAGCAAAAATTGGCTTGTCCATGTTATTCTAATTTCCTGACGTAAATGTAGGTGGTATTTTAAAAGCTCTGTATAGTTCATTGCCCAACTAGCCAAAATACTAGCACTGTGCCTGTGTACAATATTATTGCATTAAGTATTAAATATGTATATATAAACAATAATGCGATATTAAGGTACTTGGGAAAAAAAAGGCACTAAAATTGAAGTTGTACGAGCGCATGAACAGAATATATTTTTTAAATAAAAAAATTATGAAGAATGGGTTTAAAAACAAGATGAATGTGCCGTTTGTGGTCAAGATGGAAGCGTGAGCTGCAGGTTTAAAAAGATTAGTATTTATAAAAAAACTTAGATAAAGTAGCAACTGTTTGGATGAGTTACAACCTCTTTAAACAGTCATAACATCTTTGAAGAGTCACAAGACATCAACTCTTTTATAAAGAGGCACGTAATATAAAGGCAATTTTGTATTATAAAGAAATACACCGTTTAGGAGTAAGGAGAGTGTAGAAATAATTCTTTCAATTTTTGGTGAAGTTGCAACTCTCTAAATTAATCACTACCTCTTTGGAGAGTCACAACTTAAAAGGCATTCTTTTATTAAGAGATGCATCCGATAAGGGTATCCCTGTACCCTGTATCAAAAATGCACCTTGTTAGGAGTAGGAAGAGAACAAAACCCATGAAAGTAAATTTTAAAAAATATTATATATCCTATTATGGTTAGTTATTAGATGCATGCTTATGAACAGAAAAGTATGCAGCTGAATAAACATTAGAGTGCCTAGAAGTAGAAATTGCTTTCGCTGCCAAGTGATTTTTTCCTTCCATCTTACCAGTAATTTTGTGCTAGGCACTCTATTTTTTCGTCTTTTTCCATTTGTTGTTTTCGTTTGTAACAAGTATCTTATAATTGTTATATAAATGTTATAGGTTGACACTTCTTGTTTTTTTTAAGGGTGTATGGGTCGGCACTTGATGGTACAGTTCAGGAGAAAGGGATCAAATACCATTAGTT
Source organism: Piper betle (assembly GCA_033002965.1). NCBI lineage: Eukaryota > Viridiplantae > Streptophyta > Magnoliopsida > Piperales > Piperaceae > Piper > Piper betle. The sequence goes on along the minus strand of JAURVB010002738.1, from coordinate 70,254 downwards.
TGTTTAATCTAAAAATACTTGTAGAGCGGACGAGTGCATTCTAAATTTACATTGGTAGACTTAGGGGAATATGTGCTCACCTTAGAAGTTAATACATGCTCTTGGCTCTCTCCAAATAGGTATCATTGCTAGAATAGAGCAGTAAAGTTAAATATGGAGCCTTCAATTACCAATTAAGGGGGAAGCGAAGCGAGGAATGTATGAGGCGGCAAGATCCAAAAGTGACTCGTTCACAAGCAGTTCCGATGTATAAATAGTTAGCTCGTTCACAAGCTTAAGAGCGAGCTAATTACTTCGAACGATTCCAACCATGAAATAGTTAGCTCGTACTTAAAGGTCTACAAAATCTCTACATGTCCAATGCCCGTTTGGAGGAATTGGGTAGAATAAGGAGATCGATGTGCATGTAGTTCTCCAGCATGAGCCAACTATTTCAATGGCATATGATTTAAGAACTGATCATGTTTGCAAATTACACTTGACCCGAATCGAACTTGCAAAATACCATTTTGGACCCGAACTGACCCGGTCACAAATTTGGAGATCATCATGTATTATTAGTTTTGTTGGGCCGGCTCACGAACACATTTAGTTGGGCCTGGAACATCTACAAAATTGGGCCCTTCCATTCCGACCAATATTGGGTACGGAAGCGGACGAAATAAATGAATAAACAAACAAACAAACAAACAAACAAACAAACAGCTAAGAACGGAGTAATTAAAAAGAGGGTCGGGCCCCAGCAAAGCCGCCGTCAACTCCCTACCCATCGCCGGCCGGCGGATAAAAAGCTAAAAAGAAAACCTACCTTCGCCTCCCCACCGCCGGCGCCATGGACGGCGACTCCAACGACGAGGAGCAAACCCACCCGCCGCCCAAGGCCCCCACCCGGCCGGACGACTCCGATCCCCACGACGACGACGCCGACGCCACCGACGACGACGCCGACCTCGCCGGCCGCGAGATCTCCTCCCCCGCCGCCCACCGCCGCCGCCCCCCTGCCCCGTCCTCCCCTGGAACCGTCACCCTCGCCGCCCCCGGCCCGCCGCCGAGCGCCAAGCCCCTCGCCCTCCCCATCCCCAACCCCCGCCCCCCGGCGCCGGCGGCGGGCGCGAGGACTGCTGGAGCGAAGGCGCGACGGAGACTCTGGTCGACGCGTGGGGTGAGCGATACGTGCATCTGAGCCGGGGGAACCTGAAGCACAACCACTGGCAGGAGGTGGCCGACGCCGTGACCTCCCGAGACAACTACCGGAAGCCCCCCAAGACGGACGCGCAGTGCAAGAACCGGATCGACACCCTCAAGAAGAAGTACAAGCAAGAGAAGGTCAAGATCGCCGCCACCGGCGGCACCTCCGCCTGGCCCTTCTTCCCCAAACTCGACCACCTCATCGGTGCCGCCCCTCCCCCCACCCCCGCCCTCCCCAAGAAGGCCTCCTCCTCCGCCGCCGGTTCCAAGAAGAAGGCCCCGCCGCCTCCCCCGCCACCGCTGCTTCCGTTGCCGGCGGCCGCTGCAGACAAGCTGCCGGTGACGGTGCCGACGCGGGCGCGGTCTACGCGGCACTACCAGGCGAACTCGGAGGAGTCGAGCGACGGGCTGCCGCCGGAGATGGCGAACGAGAAGCGGCGGCGGGTAGAGAAGGGCGGTGGGCGGGCGGCGACGGCGGAGTCGGTGAGGGAGCTGACCAGGGCGATCGAGCGGTTCGGCGAGGTGTACGAGCGAGTGGAGAGGACGAAGCTGAAGCAGGCGGTGGAGATGGAGAAGCAAAGGATGAACCTCGTCAAGGAGCTCGAATTGCAGCGCATCCAGTTCTACATGAAGACCCAGATGGAGATCAACAGCTTGCGGAGCTAAGCTCAAACACCCTCCCCGCCTCCCCATCAATACTCATAATTTGTGAAATGTATGTACTACTTCTACTACTGTTACTAGCACTATTTTACTCTTCCCTCTTCGTCATAACGCAGGCAGGTTAGGAACTTCTCTTCTTTAATTTTTCTTTATTCTGCCTAATTTGTTTTGTTTTGTTTGTATCCTTTTCTAGCTCTTTCTTTCATGTTCTTCTTACTCGTGCTGTGGGCAAGTGTTGAAGTTGTTCGATCGAATTCGTTAATCCTTGAGATTCCGGTTGTTCGTTCCAACTCTACTGATTGTCATCATAGATTGCTAGATTTGCCTTCTATTGAATCTTTCTTTCATCTCTCTCTCTTCGTCCCAAGTATAAGTATGGTCATTGGATGAAAGCCGATTTGTTACGTATGATTCATGTATGCGGATCCAACTGGTGCGGCTGTTCATACCTGGACACTCTCTGTCTTTTTTGCAGCTTTTCTTCTCAAACAAAACCATCACGACGACTATGGTTCGAAATCAAATTATCAGTCTCATGATTGCATCTTACATCTATATCCCACGACTGATTTGCTTTCCTGTTAATTAATCAATCTAGACAAAAGCTGATGTATTGCATAATCTACCACACCAGATTATATCGGATGTTCCGGACTTCCGGCTGCTATTTTTTACTCGGTTACATTTTTTGGTTCTCCTCCCCTTACCTGATACATATTTTAGCATATAGTAAATAAACATACAGGAATATGTAGTTTTGGAGCAGATCGTACCAACCAATTTTTCGAGTGGATGGCTCGTATGGCATCCTTCTACCGAATATATTCGTGATCGTAGTATAGCATTTAGAGCACCTTCAATACGCAGATCTGTATTAACATTTTTACAAAAACAGGATGCAAAACATTTCAAGCTCTTCTACTCTCCAATCGGCATATTTTTTCTGGAATCTTGGAAACTTAGTTTTGATGCCATTCCTTATTTCCCATAAAAAGAAAGAAAATAAAAAGTAAAAAAGGTCTATTGTTTTGATATGCACTAGTAGAAACCCGTATGTTTATGATGTGCGTTGATATGTTTCGGCAAATGTTTGTTGACGGATTGATGTTCTTCATATTGTGCTGAATGGTAGATTCAGACGTTTTTGTGAAATTTATAAACCTTATATAAATATTATATATTTATACCCATAAGTCAACCTTAATATTTTTTTACTCGCGATCGGTCGCCGCATAGAATTACAGAAGGATATAGAAAATACTCATTCTACACGAATATACTTCTCCCTTCTGTAATAAGGAAACTGCTTTTCTAATGACGACGAGATTATTGCCCTAACTGCTTTTCTAATGGGAAATTGGAGCCCCCTGATAGACGGGCTTATAAGTTCCGATATTAATGGGATAGGATGACTCTGCAAATTTATTATTATGAGGAGCATCTACTCATATCTCAAAATTTTTTTCTTCCAGGTCAACTTCGTGTGAAGCTCACAGTAATTTCCAAAAATATTGTTATGACTAAACACGCTATTACTTACATCAATTATATCATAAAATAATTACTACTAATTAATTATTTACCTCTAAATCTCTAGCAATTAGTAAAATCTTTCCAAAAAATATCATTAGCCCATAATAAAATCAAGTGTAACTTCCATAACAACCTCTAAATTTGTAGGGATTATCATTAGCAAATATTTAGCTTTCATTTTTAAATAAGTTTTTGATGTATGCATGACTTATTACACATGACAATTTCGCAATATCATTTGTTTAACATTATCTTTTGTCTAATCTGCTTGTTAAATCAAGCTTATTTTTATTGTATATAAGTAAGTGCTTTCCTTAGTCAGTGTGTAACAAATATCAAAACTAAAAATTAGATAATTATTGCAACTTATCCGCAAAAGTAAATGTCATTTTGAAATATTTATTTATTTTATATAAAAAAGGTTAAACAATAATATTGAGCATGGTGTAAGATGAAACAAAAAGGTCAATATATACAAAAGGAGAGAGATAGCTTTACAAATTAGTTATGACAAAATTAATAAAAATTCTTCCCTCAATGAGCTCACTAACCTAAGATCAAAAACACCACTTGTGAAAAAAATCTTTAGAATAGAAAACATGCAAAATTTGAAACAATGATAACATGATACAACTAATCTATAATTTTATCAAAATAAACTTAACATGTATGTATGTGATAAACATGGAATAATAATATCCTTATTCAAGGTAATTTAGAAATATATACTCCACTTGAGTAGGACCCTGACGATGGAACCTCTCAAATAATATCCAAATCCGGCTTAAGTGGCTGGAAATTATCATCACCGATAATATGATTTTTCTTCAAGAAATTTACAGTATGGTTCGTAAGCAATTTCTATTGCGTGGGAGAAAAAGGGAGCTGCAATATTTAATTGAAAAAGGGAGTTTACAGAACTTGCCCTAATATAAAGGAAACTGCAATAAACTATTTTCAAGCACCCCATGACTAACATTGTCTGTAATGACAGGGAAGGGTATTTTTGTCATAAAAAGGTTATATAAACGGAGCTCTGCAGCGAAGAATCCTGATTAAGTAGTGATCAAGCATTTGGTTGGTTGGAGCTTCTTCACTCTTTCAACGGCAAGGTGCGTACGTTTTTCGTTTCTTCCTTGGTGAAAGACATTATTATCACTCCCAATACCATGCTCAGATCTTGATACTCTTGATATCAAGTTCAAGATGTAATTGTACAACCACAAATATACAATTGGGTCGGTGTTCTTTCTTTCCATCTTGCTTCCTCATCTGGGATTGGTTCTCCGTAGAGCTTCACTCTATTCACCATAAGGCAGAGTTGGTTGTTTTCGATGAAAGTCAATAAATCAATCTAATGTGGTTGTATGAATGTTCCTTCACTCTTTTTTTCTAAAGCAATGTTCCTTACCCTTTGGTCTAAGCTATGCTATTCTTCTTTTCGTTTTATTTAATTTGGCATAGGAGGCCACCTGAAACGAGGCAGTTCATTGGTTTCTGCTTGAATTATCGGCCATCATGTTACAGTATATGGTATGCATTGGTCTAAGATATTATATTAGATCATTTCTTTCACAAGGCGATATAAATCCATCCTTATCTATATATGATGTCAATGGCCGATTCGAAAAATAACTGCTCTATATTGAATTCCATACATATGAGCTTTACTTTTAAGACAGTCACCAATCAGACACTCCTCTGAATGCGACACAGCACTGGTGACTAGATTTCTGAAGTGACTAGATTTCTTTTATTACAGTAAAACCAACAGGTTCACAAGATAAATTAGTTTTTAATTCGGCAGTCTTCCTCGTCCTCTTTCCAACATCACATAAACCTCTTACATCGGTTGCCTTAATTGCAATAAGAAAGTGGATAGAGCTCCTAACATACTTTTTTAAACTTCGTCTAGAACAAATGTTGGACGTTTATTCATGGGCTCGGTGGAAGAGTCACAAAGAGAGCAAAGACCTTCCAAGCCCCCTGGAACCACAATCTTTGAGCGTGCAGCAAGGTGCACAATCTCTTTACGAGCCTGTCAAGCCATTGTGTTGATCATAAAATTCTTTTCCTACGCTAGTTACCATGCCAGTAGACAGACCACAAGCGTTGTCAAGAGCACTCTGGATCCTAAGTCCACCAAGCTAGGGGGTCACTCCATGGCCTAATGTTCATTTGTTCAGATCGACCCAGATGGCAAAAAGCTTGCCTGTAAGTGGCTGGGCCCCCTTCAATGGCCCTGATGGTACACAGATGTTGGGAGTTATGGATTTGGCATTACTCTCCGCGTAATCAATTGGCATGTTTTTTGGCGGTCACTTGAGGATAGATTGGATTTGAGATTGTTTCTGACTGTGGGCATGCTTGGAACTGGCTTCTTCATTGCCCTCTTTGGTTTAGTTTATTGGTTGAACATCCACAGCATTTCCTTCTTTTAGTGGTTCAAATGTTGGCCGGACTTTTTCAGTCTACCGGGTGGCCTTCTGTGGTTTCAGTGGTGGGGAACCGGTTTGGAAAGAGCAAGAGAGGCCTAATTACGGGCGTGTGGAATGCTCACACCTCAATCGGTAACATTTCTGGTTCACTGCTTGCTGCAGCTCTGTTAAAGGATAACTGGGGCCGGTCCTTTGTAGTGCCAGGCTTCTTGATTGCTGCTGTGGGAATTGTGGTGTTCATGTTCTTGCCAATTAGCCCGGATTCTCTAGGCCTCAAAGATGAAAGATGGGATACCTGTGAACCACTAATTGATAACAGGGTGGATGTTAAGGGAAGCCCGTGAGTTTTATAGAGCTTGGAGGATACCTGGGGTGGCGCCATTTGCTCTCCGTCTATTTTTCTGCAAATTAGTGGCTTATACTTTTCTACATCAGCGACACCAAGTATGGATTCTCACCACATACGGTTCATTCACTTTAGTTTTGTCTCAAGTGGTTCGCAACATTAGGACAGCACTTAAACTCTTTTACATAACTTTTTTGCAGAGATCAATGGGCAGTTCTTATCAGATGAAACATCAGGCAATCTCTCCACTATTTTCGACGTCGGGGTGGCGGGCGGAATAATCGCCGGCTACATCTCTGATGGACTACAACAGCAGCAGGCGTCATGTATTGTGCAATACCTGGTCTTTACTTTTATAGAACGTTTGGTGCCATCTCCATGTACACCAACATAGTTCTCATGCTCATAAGCCGGAATGTTTGTCTTTCAGCTGGCTTAGGCCTGCTACCTCCTTGAGTGGAAACTCATGGGCCTTGGTCACTGTCACAGCTAACATTGACGGAACTGGCTCCATTGGTGCTGCATTAGCCCCCCTCTGACTGGCTATATATCAGTAAAAGAGCTGGAATGGGGTGTTCATATTGTTGATGGCTGCTGCTACTGTAGGACTTCTTCTAACCAGATTGGTTGTGGCTGAAATGGGGCCTAGGATTGGGAGTCTCAGTGTGTTTCACCTTTCACCTTAGAGACCAAGTAGCATTTTGTAATCTAGTTGTTTCGCTCTCTTTTTTTGTCTGATTGTTTCAAGAGCCATTCTTTCTTTCTTTGTATCTTTTTTTAGGGTTTTTTCTTTGTATTGTTACGTGAAATCTATTTGGTTTCCAAGTTGTCTCGGGAAAATTTGATAGCAAGACGTACAAGCAAAGTGTTATGCCTTGAAAAAAGTGTGAAAAAATATGGTATCAGAGGCAGGTCAGCCCACTCACCTAGTGAAAATTATTTTTAAAAAATCTTATATACAAAAAAAACATAATTTAAAACAAAACCGCGGCAGGTGACCATTAGTGTTTAAGTCTGCAAGCTACTCACGAGGTGGATTGTTATAACATATATCATGCATCACATGGAATTAGGAATAAACAATCCTTTCCAAGGTTACTAGTCAACTTGAGATCCTCTCAATTCCCAAGGACCATATGCCCTGGATTTACTTGTTCGCGTTCTTTTTTCCCAGCAAACCAACATTTATTCAAAGTATAGAACGGAATTTACAAATAAAGCATGAGGAATCTTAGTTTTCTTCTGGCAAAAAATTACCAATGCTTTACCTTATAAAATATGTAAATCACTTTGTCGAACATAATTAATTAAAAAGAACTTAGTTGCAAATATTTTGGTCACGGAGAGACCCACACATACATACAAAAAAGTTTAAAAAGTTACGTGTTCACTGTTTAAGTAAATATTTAGTGATTTTTTTAAACTTTGAGTTATTAGGATAAGTAGTTAAACCAATTAAAAGTTACATGGTATCTTAGTCAAAAGTTTATAACTTTCTTGGTGATATATGTCTTGGTAAATATTAATTTATCTCATATTGTGTCCAAATTTAATCGGCAACGTATATCTATAGAAATATTAATTTATTTTATATTGTGTCCAATGAAATATTTATCCCATATTTGTCCACATGTTGAGCCTTTGAAAAAAAAACTATTGAATGTAAGCGTAACTATTGAAATAAATGTTTAGTGATTTCTTTTTATAATAGTTTGAGCTTTCAGGATAATTAATTAGATCTTCTAAAATTTATTCTAACTTCTCCATGTTTAAGTATTTTTCTCATGAATTGGAGTAAGCAAAACAAAATGAGTTATAACATTCTTTTAAAGATGTAAACCTTTCTAAAAAGAACAATCCCATTTTCTTTATCAATTTCTATATAAACATCAAAGTTATTCATTGTTTTGTGGTGTTTGATTGAAGATATACTATAATAGCATCAACAAATTCAACTCCTGATCTCCATATGCCAAAGGTTATTTATTTTCATTTCTCAATCTATTCTTGTCATAGTAACAAATTCTAAAAATGTCATCAATATCATTAACCATTCAATCAGATAACGTATTATTTGTAGCTAGTTTGCTATTAATCTTTTAAATTTTAAGATAAAAGTGTTTTTTAAACGTTTACGCCCTTGCCCAAATAAGAATAGAGAGAAATAAGTAAAAAAATAAAAAAGTTAAAAGATTATGTTTGATTAGAATGAAATAAATATGAATAATATGAAAGTTTTAAATTATCAACATTATTAAAAATATTATACATGTAATATATTTCGAAGAAAAATTAATGCATGAATATTATATTTTATATTAAAATTAGTCATAATTATCATCCAATGAGTCACCCATACACTCTTCTACTCACAGAAACAAATTTGAGATGAGAAGAAGAAAAATTAATTGCACATTGGTGACACATCTAGAATTAATTATGATTGTTTTATGTTCCTACTTAGAATTAACTATATTTAATTTAGATATTAAATAACTTACTTTATATTATTGTATGTAAAAAATATATTAAATATATCTAATTTTAATAAGTTTAAATATTTTAAAATTTTATTGTCGTTTGACTAAATGGGCCACCATTGCTGGGCTAATTTGAAGGTGATATAGCCCAAGCATGTTGGCCCATGAGTGGGAGCAGGCAGAGCAAGCCGGCGCCGACGGTCATTGATCCCGATTGGAAGAGAAAATCGGGAAAATTAGAAGGAGAAGAAGAAGAGGAAGAAATGGCCGGCAGATTGAGCAGCGCCGCCGCCCGAATCATGGGCGGCAACGCCCTCCTCGCCCGCTCCACCTCCGCCTCCTCTCCCTCCGCTCCGGCATGGGCCTCCCCGTCGGCAAGCACATCGTCCCCGACAAACCCGTATTCCTCGCCTTCCGTCTCTCTCTTCTTTTTCTTTATAACCTACGCTGATCAAATCCAAATTGAAAGGTGATCACACCATTTTGTTTTTGTTCTGATTTCGTTGCATTACCAGGTTCCCGTCAACGACGAGCTCGTTTGGGACAATGGCACTGCTTTCCCTGAACCATGCATCGATCGCATCGCCCCCACCGTTGGAAAAGTACTCCAGTTTTTTTCTTGTTTGTTTCGCGATCAAATTCACCATTTCACTCTTTTGATTTTATTTATTTATTTCTTTATTTGTTGTGGTGTTTGGTGTCGTTGTTGCAGTACGAGGCGTTGGCGTGGCTGTGCGGGGATTGGGTTTCTTCGCATCTCTTGGGCTCTTGGCTGTTTGGAATGACAAGGCATCTAAAATCCCATTTGTAAGTTCCATTCCTTTTCTTAAAATTGTTTCGACTGTCATGTATTGTGTTATGCACTTTGTTTAACGGTGATCGGAGCAGGTATTTGCAGCAGAATACTATGATTCCTTATGCGATGGGAACTTTTATATGCTTTATTTAATCTTATGTTTAATATCCTTGGGAATGTCCTTTTGAGCCTGCTGCTTGCATTGAACATGATACGGTGTCTAATTAGATTGGCCTGAACGTTGCATTGCCTGCATTGCTGACCACTATATCATTTTCAGAATTCTAGTATGAGAAATTTAAATAAACAAAGGCCAATACAATCATATATATAGCTAACATAGTTAATTAAGGAAATAAATAGGTAGAAAATAGTTAAGAAAATTTATGTGTTCATTATTCATGTTTATTAGCTACAACATAGGTTATTGTAAAGGGAAGGAATGCACATGAAACGACTCATATGCATGGTTCTCATGCTTTCTAGAAAAGATTCACAGCTTCCAATCTGCTTAAAATCTCATTTATAACTTCCAAATAGTTATTATACTCGGCATATCTGCAGATCGGCTGTAATATAGTCTGTACAGTTGGCTTTCCACTTTGTTTACAGTTTTTGTTTGAAGCTTCACCAAGCAGTCAATCAGTTGCTCAAGTATTATTTTGATCCAATTTTTTTATGGCTTGAATTATCTATCACATCTTTGGCTGCATAGAGTTTGTTTATCATCATCATTATTATTCTGTTGGGTTCAACAATTTTAATTTTATTATTTTCATGGGTTAGATAAGAAGGGTTTAATTAGGTTTAAGATCTTTCCTGCTTTTTCAATTGGAGTAGTAAAATCTTCACTAAACAGGCTACCAATCTTAACTTGAAGTTATTTTGGTCAGTCATCTCTCTCAACAATCGTGTTTGTGGATCTTAGTGAGGATAGGTACATTTTTGTAATTCTTAAATATAGTTATATGAGTTTGCTTTGTATTAACTCAAGTTCAGTTGATGTGAGAATATCACAGCTTAAGCTGAATCTGGCCATTTATTCAAAGCTTTTTTTGTACTTGTCAAATTTATTCTCATCATCCAAATCAAAAGGTCCATGTTAACTTAGGGTTTGTTTGGTTGTCCTGAAAATATTGAAAGAAATATAAAATTTGGAGATAAAAAATTTCCTTGTGTTTAGTTTTTTAGAAATTTAGTCAAAGGAAATTCTAATTTCAGTCAAAGCAAGGTTATGTAAAAATTTTACAAAGTAACTTTTTCTCGTGAAAAATTAAAAAAATTGGAGGAAATTTTGAGAGACACACACAAGAAGGAAATATTTCATTTTCATTATATTTTCCTACCATCTAACATGTAAAGGAAATCTTTAAAATTTTCGTGTTACTTCATTTTATTGTATTTTTATTTCCTATGAAATTATTTTTTCATGTATACTATTTTCTTGCCAACCAAACAGACCCTTAAGTTGATACATTAATACAAGTGTATCAACTCAAGCTAATACTAATATTATTCTATTTATATTTTGGTATCTTTTTTTCTTTTGATATTGTGGCAGACACCAAAAGTCTATCCATATGATAACTTGCGGGTGGAGCTTGGTGGAGAGCCATAGATATATGATGGGCCTGGATTAGCTGTTCTTGTTCATGGTCTAAAACTTCAAACTCCATGTCTTCTCGAGTAATCAACTTCAATGAATAATAACTGATATTCATGATTACATGTTTGATTTGTGGATCAAATGCAGTTCAACTGACTTGTTTCATTATCCCTGCACTGTGTTATATTTTCAGGCAAATTTATATGCAAATTATTCACATATCGCCACAAATCTACACCTAATTCTGAAGAAGACTGGCTTTGAATACATTATGCTAATCTGACACTACATTAGATGTTCTTGTGGGAGGAACTTGAGACTCAAACCTCGACCATACTTTCTGAGTGCTGGTTTTGGTTTCACGGTCTTTCCCCTTGCAGAAGGCTTTCTTTTATAGCGTTGTTTTGGCAAAATTATCGTACTTAACAAAAGCCACAATCGAGTTATGTTTCCCTATTATTGAATGTAATATTCTTTGGATCATACAGGAATGTTGGTTGGCTGGAAAGAAATATAAAAGTCAGGAAAATTGGAAGTCTGACGGTGTTCCATATGCTACTCAAGGTTACTTTATAGAGACAATGAAATGCCGAAAGAAACTAGGGACGACAGTTTTAAACACTGTATTAGAAACTATACTGGATTTTCAGGTGGTACGATCTATAGTTAGTTTAACAAGGTCGGACTGGGTTAAATCGGATTTAACGTGTTATTCAGGATGTAATAAAATATGAGATATTTATCTTAGATTTTGTAATTTTCTATTAAAATTATAAGTAATTGGTATCAGTATAATTAAAATTTTTAATTTTTTCTAAGATATCATCATGTTAAATTAAATTAACAAATTATTCCATATTTAACTAATAAAATAATAATATATTTTTGGATATTATTTCTTAGACATATATCCATATATATTACATCTTCTCTTTTCACATATAAAACATAATATATTACATATATATATATATATAAATAAAATAAAATATGTTTTTATGCTAAAATAAATTAATTAAAAAACATGAACTTTTAATAATGAACTTTTAATTTACTTAAAATATAGGTAGCATGAAGAAATATAATTAACTACTACAACCATGAAGAATCGGCTCAAGAATCTTTTAGGAAGGTATTAAAATTTAAAAATATGATGAACAAAACGATGCTAGCATGGTTTTAACCTTTGATGTGAAGTAAATATAATTACTTAGCCACCAAGAAGTAAAAGGCGCTTATTAGTCTGTTTGGTCAAATATTGCTTATACCAAATTTGTTAATTATCTTAAAATTATATATTAAATTAGATATTTATCATTTAAATTTTTATTACCCGAGCCTGAATCCAAACTCGATTATTTAAAAAATTGAATTAAATGGCACTCTAATAAATTAAATTAGAAATAATTATTTTAAAAATAAGGTGGTTAAACAGGCCAATACAAAAAAATTAAAAATATATTAATTTTACATATAAGTACATATATCTCTGTAATAAAATTTAAATTACATTAAATATAATTTTTATATAAAATATAAATTATTGAAGTTGGTGGGGGCCTGGATCTAATCAAAGGTGACCAATTTTGGCCGCTACGGGCCGATAGCGGTCAAATCCAATTGTTCTATGCCGGATTCGATCATGGGCGGTCAGCTACGTGGATTCACCCGAAGGTTGCTGAAGGCTACCCAGCTCTGTTGGTTCTCTTTGTTTTTTTTCCAAAGGAAAAAAAAACTTGGGTTTTCTATTTTAAAACAACTCTACCATAATGTAACAACCCAGCTAGGGATAGTTAAGATATTGTAATAAAAAATATATCCTTAAATTGTGACGCAACCTTGAAATGTGAATAGATTATGTACCACCTTTTAAATGTAATTTTCTCTTAATTAATTGCCTTGTGTTTTTCACGTACTCAGATCTTGTTACTCAATATTCTTCATTTTTTTAAAGCAGTGGCAGAAGCTACTGATTATCTTCACACTGGTTTACCTGCTTGAATTACAAATCATAAGTGGGAAAGGCGTACTTCGATTTCCCCATCAATATTGTTGGCCTACACTAAAGTAATGATGAGAAGGAAATATTTTTGGAGGGCAGCATCTCTAGAGATTTGTTTTTCTAGCATGTGTCATTTTATATGTTAAATTATTTTGGCAATGAAAAAATGTATACTTTAATTAGAAAACATATTCTGAGTTGGTAGAAAATAATTAGACAGTATGCGAAAACAATACAATTCATACATACATTCCATGGCCCTTGCCACCAGACATACCCATGCATGCAAAACAAATTTTTTTGTCTCAACGTAATTATTGGCTCGAAGAAGACAAAAAACAAACACAAACACAACCGATTAAAGTACTAAACAGCACAACTTATTCAAGGATCATATATAGAACCAGGCAGCCCACAGTGAAAGGGTTGAAATTGAGGCTAGGCACATTTGAACTTAGAAGGGTTAACCCTCCCACAAGCATTGAGAAGCAAGCTCAAAGACACAGGGATGTTGAGGTTGAGCCCAAGGACATTAGCTTTAATAGCAGTGCAGAGACAGATAGCAGCGTCGAGGTCGACTAGGCCTTTCAGGAGGCTGCAGCAGGGCTTGGTGGCTGGAGATCCAACTATGACATTCACAAGCCCAAGCAAGTCTGCACACACGCTAAGTTTGAGGGCGTCTCTGGGGCACTTGCCGCCGCCAGAGGGAGAGGGGGTCGGTGGGGAAGGGGTTGGCGTAGGCTTTGGCTTGGGTTTGGGCTTGTGGCATGAGCATTCAGAGGTGTCGACTTGGGTGGCCGAGACAAGCTGGCCACCAACGAAGATTAGACAGACGAACAGAGCTGCAATCTTTGATGAGAACTTGATGGCCATCTCAATCTATATCGCTCAGACTCTCAGACTAGTGTGAGGGAGGTAGGCGATGTTAGGGGAAGAGAAGGGTTGCGGTACTATTTATGCACAAAGAAGAGAAGATTGGCATTGAGCTGGTTGACACGGACGTGCATGGACGCATGTGAAGATTGGAAGCTTTTTGTCGTGTGGTGGTATATACATATATCAAAACATAGAAATTTAAAAAAAACACAGAAATTAGAATAGATAAATAAAATCTAGTTCGATCTTAAAGTTCTTTCAATAGGTATTGAGTCCGCTCATTTTGCCAGGCCTACTCGAGTTTTTATGAGTTGGTTTACGTACTAATTAAGCCTCCAAAATGATTCATATTTTATTTACATAATATCATCAAGAGACATATTTAATTAAAACTTGTCTTTTAATTTGTGAGACTTAAAAATAGAAGATTTGCATAAAACTGATATAATAAGCGATAAGGTCTTACACCCAATCAATAACTAGATGTGCATGAGTATTAGTACCCAATCAATAGCTAGATGTGCATGAATAATATTGGGCATAAGACCCATTCAATAACTAGGCGTGCATGAGTACTAGTATCCATTTGTAACTAAAATTTTAAAATTTTCACTTATAATATTTAATGGAGGAAATTTGCTTATCTCCAATCTTACAACCATACAATTGGCTATAAAACCTTGCATTAGATTATCACTCATGTCTATAGGTAAACACATTGTTTTATAAAGTATTGAAGTAATTTAGTTATCTATTGTTCTAACTTCTATATGGATTTCCTCAACAATTCTAATCTCAAAACTCCTCGAGTTAACTCGACTCTTTTGGTTGAAGAGTCAAAATCTATAGATGACTATATATTGACTAATTTAATATTTAACTTCTTGAGTTATGCCATGAAAATTACCGAAATATATTAATTTTTTAAAGATTAGTTAAATTAATATTTTTAAGTAATTTAAATTATTTTAAATGTTAAAAGACTAATATATGTTTATTTTAGATATTTTTATTTACATAATTAAAAAGTTAATATAAATGATTTTGAGTTGGCTCGGAGCTAAGTTGACTCCACTTATATGCTGAACTGAGTCCAAGTTTTGAATTTATAAACTATGATCGTGATTTGTATTAACAATTATAATTATCACATTTTAGTTACTTCACTAATATCTTAACTTTTGTTGCCGCATAATAAGAAATTAAAACATTAGATCATGTGTGTTGTTGTTTGTAGCCCTCTTGCCATCAAAGGATGAATAACGAAGAAAGATTGTGGAAATTGAAATGACTCAATCATAAGCGATTTTAGAAACAACACATTCATGAGCAGTTTTATTGCTTGGCATTTTGATTTTTATAAAGTGGAGCATATTGCCAATGACTTTTCAGTTACCAGAGTTACACACCTTGTGGTGGTGTTTATAAATAGCTGTTTTCTTATCTCAACACACAAGATGAAGTTCTTCATTCATTTCTAATGAGAGATCTTGCATTGTAATTCTTGTCTGAGAAATGATTCAAGTGAAAGAGAGAGGTGATCCTTGTACTCTTTGTGAGATGATTTGGGTTGGATTCTCTATTGTATTTCTTGTAATCATTATATTGGTGAGGAAGAAGGTTATAATCTCTTAGTGATATAGTGAAGCTTTGGTTGTGTCCTTGTGGTTTTAACCTCGAGTGAAAGAGGGTTGTTCATATAAAATTTATGTCTTTTGTTTCTTTTTATTATCCCTTTTCTTTTATTAATCTAATTTTTTTTACGATTTTTGCATTGATATTTCGTAGTAATTGGTTCAAGAGCTTTGGTTCAGTAGTCAAAGTTTTCTTGTTATCTCGTTTTATATTGTGCTTGTCTTGAGTGGGAGTTATGGCGGAAGATAAGAAGGGGAAGATTGGAAAGTTCATTGGAAAAAAATTTGAGTAGTGGAAGATGCAAATGGAGGACTACTTGTAATCAGAAAGATCAAAGAACAGGGAAGATGAAGAATGGAAGTTGTTGGATCGAAAAGCATTGGCACTGATTAGATTGTGACTGAGAAAAAAGGTGGCTTTCAACATTTTCAAGGAGGCCACTACTTCAAGTTTGACGGCAGCATTGGCCTGGTATTATGATAAGTTGGATAAACTTTTCTTATCGAAGAAGTTGTTCAGTCTAAGGATGGGAGATGCAAGTTTGGTTCCAAGTTACTTGAATGAGTTTAACACGATTTGAGCTCAACTTAAATCATTCGATATTACATTCACCGATGGCATTAAGGCTTTGATGTTCTTATGTTCACTACCGGATAGGGGGAACAACATTGTGTTCGTTATTAGTAATGCATCTAAGAGAGCTTGATAATGCCTTTAGTATGGTCTTGAATGACAAACTAATGAAGAGAAGCCTCAATGAGTATGGCATATCAAGTAACAGTGGTATGTCAATTAATTGTTGGATTTTATTAGATTTCATATCAAATCATCGAGTAAATAAACTAGATAGCGGAAGCGTACCTGAAGCCATAAGAGAAACTAGAGTCTTGACCACCTTAGGTTTTGGTCTTCTGAATCTAAGAAGAGTTTTCCAAAACCTGAATTCTGGACAATGGGATACCAGAACGAAAACTGCTTATTGATTCAGGGACCATAACCTCCTTATTTATAGCTGTAGTTTCATAAATTCATTTTCACCCATCACGAAAAGAGAAATATGAAAAGGTATCTACACATTGAATTCCACACTTTTCACATTGAATTCCACACCTTAATTTATGGCCCATAACCTTTCACTTTAGTAGATCAATTTAATTTAGGCCAACCTTATATAATAACATATGACACAATTCCTGATTCACGTATATATTTATGTCCAACATCCAACAATCTCCCACTTGGACTTAATATATACACGAAGATAATTGTATAACCTTATGAGCTCCAAAACATATGTCATTATTCCAAAATAACAATCTCGTCTATTAATCAATGTCAATATAGGATCAAGGCGATTTTCGTTACATTTATCGTAACTAAACCCATCAATGGTCACATACATCAACATAATTAAATGACATAGATCAAGTATGGATGTGTAGCATGAAAATTACATGTAATTTGATCTAACATGCCTATTTTCAACTGGTCCAACCTTATGAGATCACCAAAAATACCAAAACAGAGTGAACCTTAAACCAAATACAAACTCCCACTAAAGTAGCATATCATCAAATGATACAACACCCATATGAGCAACATGCTCATGAAAGACCTTGGGTGGTAAACTTTTAGTAAGCGGATCCGCAACCATGGAGTTTGTCCCAATATGCTCTATAGAGACTTTACCACTCTGAACTCTTTCTTTCACAACAAGGAACTTGATCTCTAAATGTTTTGATTTAGATGAGCTCCTGTTGTTATTTGAATATAATACTGCAGATTGATTGTCACAAAATATCTTAAGTGGTCTTTCAATATTATCAATAATGCGCAGCCCTGTGACAAAATTCTGCAACCATATTCCATGATTGGATGCTTCATAACAAGCTATGAATTCAGCTGCCATAGTGGAAGAAGCTATGAGTGTCTGCTTAGCACTCCTCCAAGAAATAGCTCCTCCAGCAAGCAGATAGACATAGCCAGAAGTGGATCAACGACTATCTTGGCATCCAGCAAAGTCAGAATCAGAATACCCAATGATCTCAAGTTGATCTGACTTCTGATATGTAAGCATGTAATGTTTTGTTCTTTGAAGATATCTCATGACTCTTTTGGCTGCTATCCAATGATCCAATCCCAGATTACTTAAATATCTGTCCAACATTCCAACAATATACGCAATATCTGGACGCGTACATACTTGAGCATACATAAGACTTCCCATTGCTGAAGCATAGGGAATCTTTTGCATTTCCTTTCCTTCTATATGATT
Source organism: Piper betle (assembly GCA_033002965.1). Lineage (NCBI taxonomy): Eukaryota > Viridiplantae > Streptophyta > Magnoliopsida > Piperales > Piperaceae > Piper > Piper betle. Next base: position 52,416 of record JAURVB010002738.1, on the reverse strand, counting down.
TTTAGGGCATTGATTGAGACTGAATTTGTCTCCTTTAGAAACAGGGGTATCTCCTGGTTTACAATTTTGCATGCCAAATCTTTTAAGCACTTTTTCTATATAGGTCTTTTGTGATAATCCAAGTATACATCGATCGCGATCCCGATGTATTTGAATTCCTAATACAAAAGACGCATTTCCAAGATCTTTCATTTCAAATTTCTTTGATAAAAATCTCTTGGTTTCATGCAAAAATCTATATCATTACTGGCAAGCAATATATCATCAACATATAAAACCAGAAAAATATACTTACTCCCACTAAACTTATGGTATATACAATCATCAATAACATTCATCTCAAAACCAAACGAGAGAATCACTTGATGAAATTTGTGATACCATTGACGAGAAGCCTGTTTAAGTCCATAGATGGATTTCTTTAATTTGCAAACTATATTCTTTGAATCTCCTGATACAAAGTTTTCTGGTTGCATCATATAAATTGTTTCATCAATGTCTCCATTTAGAAACGCAGTCTTTACATCCATCTGATGTAACTCAAGATCAAAATGTGCCACTAATGCCATAATTATTCTGAATGAGTCTTTCGATGAAACTGGAGAGAAAGTCTCATTATAATCGATGCCTTCCTTTTGAGTAAAGCCTTTTGCAACAAGACGAGCCTTATATCTTTCTACATTACCTTTCGAATCCCTTTTGGTTTTAAATATCCATTTACAACCAATAGGTTTCGCACCTTCAGGCAATGGAACAAGATTCCAAACGTCATTAGCTTTCATGGACTTTATCTCTTCATTCATAGCATCAATCCACTTTTGAGAATTAGAACTCGTCATGGCTTGATGAAAAGTGATTGGATCATCTTCCATCATTCCAATGTTATCCTCATGTTCTTCGAGAAAGATGATATAATCATCTGAAATTGCATTTCTCCTTTCTCTTGTGGATCTCCTTAATGGCATTTGCTCTTGAGGTTGTTGAGTTTGCTCTTCATGTATAACTTGATTAGGGAGATTCTCGACATTGTCTTGTAATTCTGGTATTGTTTCTTGAACAACATCAGGAATATGACCTTGATCCTGATTATTGTCAAGAACAATCATGGGAAGAGAAACAGATTCTTCTTCAAAGACAAAGTCTCTAACCTCATTTCCCCCTCCAAACTCAACATCCTCAAAGAACTTGGCATTGCCCGTCTCAAAGAATGACCTTATTGTGGGATCATAAAACTTATATCCTCTAGACCATTCAGAATACCCAACAAAATAACTGCTAACTATTCTTGAGTCTAGTTTCTTTTCATTTGGCCTATAAGGCCTTGCCTCAGCTGGACAACCCCAAATGTGTAAATGCATAATACTGGGTTTCTTTCCAGTCCATAATTCATAAGGGGTCTTAACAGTTGCCTTTGACAAAATTAACAGCTTCCTTAGCCCTCTTTCTAATCCTTAAAATTGTCTTTAAAATTGGAACTGAATTGATGTTGGCAGAAATCATATAAGCAGATTGATTAACCGGATTCATAGAACAAAATAAAATGCCCATAATAAGATTAATAATTCAATCAATATTGAATCTCATCATCAAATACCTAGCACAACATTAATATTTAGTCTTTGGACAAAAATATTAATTTGTAAGTGGTACTCTAAGTGCAGTAATTAAATATAGATAATAAATCCTGTCAAATAATAAACCTTCCTTTGGGCCGATTTATTATCCACATGAAAACTTGATAATTATCCCATATTTAAAATGAGTCTCAATACAGTAATCAAATATAGATAATAAATCCTGTCAAATAATAAACCTTCTTTTGGGCCGATTTATTATCCACATGGAAACCTGATAATCATCTCATATTTATTACAAAAATGAGTCTTAGTGTAGTAAAATATGGACAATAAATCTTGTCAAACAATAAACATTCCTTTGGGCCGATTTATCATTCACATGGACGCCTGATAATTATCCATTATTTATTAAAAATGAATCTTAGTGCAGTAATCAAATATGAACAATAAATCCTGTCAAATAATAAACCTTCCTTTGGGCCGATGTATTATCCACATAGACACTTAACAATCATCCCATATTTATTACCACAAATGAATATATAATTCTGTTAAATATTAACCTTCCTTTAGGCCGATTAATATCCACATGAATTAAATACTCATAACCATCTTAATATTTAAAAAATTAATTTCCACAAAAGAGGCTACTTTGGCAGCATATTGTAGTCCTTAATAAATTTTAAAATATTAATTATGGCTGAACAAAAAAGGTTATAAAAGTAACTTTATGTGGGAGTTTTCGAAATTATAACATTTTATAACTGTATTTTCCTGTACTTTCCTTAATCCTGAATCTGTAGATCTGAATGGGATATAGAACTGAATAGTTCCAATCCATAATTTAAATATAAATTAAAACTTAATACTCAATGATTTAATATGAAGGTGGCTCTGATGCTGCTTGTTGGACTTTATTAGATTTCATATCAAATCATCGAGTAAATAAACTAGATAGCGGAAGCGTACCTGAAGCCATAAAAGAAACTAGAGTCTTAACCACCTTAGGTTTTGGTCTTCTGAATCTAAGAAGAGTTTTCCAAAACCTGAATTCTGGACAATAGGATACTAGAATGAAAATTGCTTATTGATTCAGGGACCATAACCTCCTTATTTATAGTTGTAGTTTTATAAATTCATTTTCACCTATCACGAAAAGAGAAATATGAAAAGGTATCTACATATTGAATTCCACACTTTTCACATTGAATTCCACACCTTAATTTATGGCCCATAACCTTTCACTTTAGTAGATCAATTTAATTTAGGCCAACCTTATATAATAACATATGACACAATTCATGATTCACGTATATATTTATGTCCAACATCCAACATTAATGTCTTGTCTCTTGACCGTCATCAAGGAAAGAAGACGTTCAAAATAGGTAGAAGCCGTCATCAAGGAAAGAAGACGTTCAAGGTCAAGGGGAAAATTTTAAGGAAAATAGTATGTTAGATTTATAAATAAGGAGTACATATAGAAAGAAATTGTCTAAACCAGGTGAAGGATGGAGCTAATGTGATGAATTCTAGTGAAGAGAGTGATGACTTATACTTGTCAATTCATACATAGTCAAGAAGTGACTTGTGGTTTGTAGATTTTGGTACTTCATTCTATTACATTGCTCGTAAGGAATGGTTCCATGATTATATCTAGGGTGAATTTGGACATGTAACTGTTGGCAATGGGGAAGAGTGCAAGATTGTTGGCAAAGGGATAGTTCGATTGAAGTTGCATAATTAAAGCAAACTATTTCTACAAGAGGTGAGAGACATATCAGAATTAAAGAACTTGATTATAAGAAAATTGGATGATGAAGGTTATAAGGTCTCATTTGAAGGTAATCAATAAAAAATTTGCAAAGGAGTAATGGTTGTAATTAAGGGAGAGAGAGTTGGAACATTGTATGTTCTCTCTTCATTCAATCATCATGTTGTATCTTTGGCCGTTGGGGAGAATAAGTAAGCAACCTTATGGTATCGCAAACTCGACCACTTGAGTGAGAGTGGAATGTGGATTTTGAAGTCCACGAATGCTTTGATAGATATGGAGGATGTTAGCTTTGATTTCTCTGAGGATTATTTGTATGACAAATATGAAGGAGTTAGATTTATGAAGGATGAAAGAGAGAAGAAGTTTTGAAGATTGGAGTTGGTGCATACAAATGAAACTTCTCCGACAAAAATATTTTGGCAGTAATTTTTACTTTGTGACATTTATAGATGATGCAAGCAAGAAGACATGGATTTATACTCTTAAAGAAAAATCTGATGTCTTTAAGATCTTCAAGGTATAGAAGGCTCTTGTAGAGAATGAAATAGGGTTGAGAGTAAAATATTTTTTCTTAGATAACGATGGTGAGTATTATAATAAAGAATTTGATGATTATTGTTCTACTCATGGGATTAAAAGAGAAAAGATTGTATTAAGGATATTGTAGCAGAATGGAGTTGTCGAAAGGATGAATAGAACCATCTTGGAGCGAGCTCAGAGCATGAGGATTTATGTTAATCTCCTTTTGCAACTTTGGGGAGCTATTGTGGATATGACAATCTATCTAATCAACATGAGTCTATTAAATGCTTTGGATGGTGATATACCAAAGGTGATGTGGTTTGGTAAAACTGTAAGCTATTTTTTCTGAAAGTATTTGGTTACATAATATATGCACATGTGGATTAGGAGATGAGAGAAATTAGATTCTAAATCACAAAAATATGCATTGATTGTATATGGTGGAGATGAGTAGAGTTATCACTTGTGGGATTACAAGCATAACAAGATATTTCGAAGTTGAGATGTGGTATTCAATGAGGCTTGCATACACAAAGACCAGTTGGAAGAAAGAATGAGAAAGCAGCAAAGAAAGATTACATGGAGCTTGATGAACCGAAAGATGGAAAAATGCTTTTATCTGAAAAAGGAAAAGAAGTTGTCCAAGAAGAAGTTGAACAAGATATTTCATATGAGACTGAAGGTGATGAAAAACTACAAGTTGTAATTGATGGGTCTAGTTCTTCATTAGAGGATGATGTTCCACAATTGAAGAGGGCACTCATATAAGGACCCCAGTGCAAAGACTTTTTCTACCATTACAATATGTTCTGCATATTGATACAAGTGAACTAAAGTGTTAACAAGAGGCTATGTAACATGAACTTTATCTAAAGTAGGAGCAAGCCATGGGTGATAAGATAACTTCTTTGGAGAAGAATCACTTCTAGGAATTGGTGGTGTTGTTGACGAAGAAGAAGATTCTATAGAACAAGTGGCGTATACAGGGTTAAACATGAAGCTGACGGGATAAAAAGGTTTGGCTAGACTTGTGGTAAAGGGATATGGTTAGAAGAAAGGTATAAATTTTAATGAGATTTTTGCCCCAGTTGTTAAGATGACTCCAATCTAAATTATATTGAGTATTGTTGTTGTGAAAGACTTGTATTTGGAGTATCTAGATCTAAAGACGGATTTCCTTCATAGTGATTTGAAGGAGGAAATTTGTATGCAATAGTCAAGGGGATTTGAAATTAAAGGAAACAAAAATATGGTATGTAGAGCATTGTGTAATGCATCAAGGTAATGACACTTGAATTTTGATAGTTTCATGTTGGTGACTAGATTTATAAGTGTAATGCAAATCATTGTGTATATCTACAAAAGTTTAAGGATAGATATTTTCTTGTTCTTATTTTATATGTAAATGATATGCTTATGGCAGAATCGAGCATGAAGAAAATCAATGATCTCAAGAAGTTGGTAAAAATTTTCCTTATTAGAGAATTGGGCACAACAAAAACTCTTGGATTGCAAATTATCCGAGATAGGAAAAACAAGTTACGACTATCTCAAGAGGGGGTATATTGAGAAAATACTAAAATGATTTAATATGGATAAGACAAAGTCTATGACTACAGCTCTAGGAGGACACTTTAAGCTGTCAAGAGAGTTGTGTGCTAAGATAGATAAAATAAAAGGTGGAGATCGAAAATGTGTCTTATTTTTCAACTATTGGAAGTCGAATGTATGCTATTGTGAGCACTCGACTAGATATTGTAGATGTAATGGGAGTTGTGAGTAGTTTTAGGTCAACACTGAAAAAGAACATTGGCAAGCTGTAGGGTGAATTTTAAGGTATTTGAGAGGTACTTGTAAGCGCTATTTGTGTTTTGAGGTGATAACATTGATATACAAGGTTATGTAGACTCATACTATAGTGGTGACAGAAATAATGGTAAGAGCATAACATGATATATTTTTACTATAGGGGGCACAACAATGAGTTGGATTTACAAGTTACAAAAAATTGGTTGTTTTATCTTCGATAGAAGTTGAAAACATGGCAACTGAAGCAAGTAAAGAGTTTATTTGGGTTAAGTAGTTGATGAGTGAATTCGGTTTTGATAGAGTTGATTGCAAATTGTTTAGTGATAATCAAAGTGCAATTCATCTTGCAAGGAACTCAACATTCACTCAAAAGACTAAATATATTTACTTGAGGTATTATTTCAGTAATTATTTGCTAGAGGATACACAGTTGAAATTTGTGAAGATTGAGAGAAATAAGAATCTTATTGATATGTTGACAAAATTGGTAGATGGACAAAATTTGACATTCTGTTCAACTTTGGTGCATTTTGGTTAAATATTACAATTGGGACTAAAACGATCGAAGTAAAAGCTTTGGATGTTATCAATGAGAGATTGTGAAGTTTGCAATAAGTCTATAAATATAAGATTGTTGTTGCATGTAGCCTTATTGTCATTAAGGGAAGATTACAAAGAAGGATTATGAAAACCAAAATGTCTCATTCATTAGAAGTTTATTGCTTGACATTTTGATTTTTATGAAGTGGAGCATATTGTCAATGACATTTCGGTTACCAGAGTTGTATGCATTGGGGTTGTGCTTATAAATAGCCTTCATGTCTTCTTATTTAAACACACAAAATGTAGTCCATTCATTTCTAATGTGAAAGATTTTGCATTATTATTCTTACGTGAGAGATGGTTGTGGGAGAGAGAGAGAGGTGATCCTTATATTCTTGTGATAGGGTTTGGGTTGGATTCTCTATCGGATCTCTTGTAATCATTATATTAGTGAAGAAGAGGGTTGTAATCTTTTAGTGATAGAGTGAAGCTTTCGGTCATGTTCCAATGGTTTTATCCTCGAGTGAAAGAGAGCTTTCTACGTAAAACCTACGTGTCCCTTGTTTCTTTTTATTATCCTTCTTTTTTTATTATTATTATTTCGACTAGTTGTTGCACTAATATTTCTTAACAATTTCCTTGCAGAGCCCTTGATAAGCATGTCTAGGAATCCCTAGACCTCTACAAGTATAAAAAATTGCAACAAAATACATATTGAATTAATTGTTAGAAAAATTAGCAATATAACTCTTTAATAAAAAAATTAAAGTGCCATTTTTCATCCTTTCTCTTGATTTTATATATGTGAAACTAATCAATATTCCTGCCAGCTGTTCTTATTCGATAAAGATAGAAGAAGTCCGAAAGCCAGACAAGAATCAAGGGAAAAGGAAGACCCGAGTCAGTTTGCATGATTATATATAGTATTATTAGTCACGGGAATATTCAAAGCATTATTTAATAATATGCAGGACTATATGGCACCGAACAAGTGCTCGATGTCACGGCTTGTCATGTTCTCGACATTATTTTCTTCTTTTCACATCTTTGGGTGCTTTGTTTATAATATCCTACCTGTAGCTAATTGTTCACGGGTTCACAGTTTTTCTACCTAACTTTTATAATTAGATAGAGACCGATTAATGATGTGCAGTGCTAGTTTTTTCTTTTCTTTTCCCGTAAAACATTATTTATGTTTTTCCAAAGCATGTGAATTGCTCGTCTTGATCTAAGCAAATGCATGCATGAGCAAGTGAGGTGACCCTCTCCCAGCTCAGACTTGGCCTGATTAACGATGAAGTGGACCAGGTTAATTGTTACTTAGTTGTTTTAGTTTATGAAAACTAGTATGAAATGAGATGCTAAGACTTACAATGGAGCTCATAGTGACTTCACACACTGTTTATTAATAATTTTAATTACTTAAATCATGTCAAATGAAATTTAGTTATAAAATCTTTTCAATTGGGAATTATGCAGACCCACTAAGGCGACCACAAAGTGAATTAATGGGAAACCATGGTGTAGACTCTGAAAGTATATAGTTTTAAATATAAATAATACTTGATCAAAAAAAATAATGGATGAAATAGAATGATATATTTACGATAAATCCCTGTAATGTTATAAAAAAGTAGCTTCAAAAAGTATTAAGTAAATGGGCCGTTGCGCATTTATATTAACAAACCAGTGTCAGTGTCGATGTCGTTAATGGACTTAAATAAGAAGACCATGTCAATGACACTGAACCGGAATTTTGGGAAATATTTGCAGGGAAATTGGAATAGAAGCGAGTGAGTCAAGCCCACGTCGCTTGGCCTGACTCTCCCCTTTCCGACCAAGCTCTTGTTGTTTTTAAAATTTTTGAGGGTTACTCAATTCGTGAGATATATTACAAGAACTTGAAACTGTCCTGTTCAGTATTGCAATAATAATTTTAGCATGCATTTTTTTATAATTTTATTATAATAAATATTAAATAGATAGCATGTAATTCATTTTTTAACAAATAGGACAAACTCGAACGAGTGGAGGCGAGTTCGGGCTCAGCTCATGTCGAACCAAGCTGAGTCCTAGCTGTGCCAGCCTAGGTGGCGTGAGTTCATTTTCATCCTGACCTTTGAAGTTGAGGTCCAAAATTGGGTGTTTAGGGATCTTAGGATTAATTTGCAAAATTACTCCTGAATACATATTTACTAGCCCTTCAACTTGACAATGCGCTACCAATGCTTGAACACTACTTGTGTTCTTGTTCGTTGATGGGTGATAAAAATACAAAGTTAAAAAAATCTAAAGAAATTTTACTACATGAAAGTTAAAATTTTAATCTATCTAAATTTGACTCAAAATGGAGCATAGTGTTCTTCTTTTGTTCCTCCGTTGAAAAGAGATGTCTTGAATAATCGGAGAAGCACTTTGATAAATAGATTTGATCTTGACCGACTCAATTAAGGTATTAGTGTTTGTTCTATTAGACAATAAAGATCGAATTTTTGCACTTCGTTCAAATAAGAGTTGTGGGGAATGCTTCTATGAGCAATGTTTCTAGGTAGATGAGTTTGGTGCATTAGCTGGATTACCATTGGAATAGTTTTTTCCAGTTGCGTTGCCAAAACCCGGATTAAGATTGTAAACTATGAATAAGAACCACTTTTGACTTCTTTTCTTCTCAAACACTTGATTTTTCATCTTGTCATCACTAACTTGTTTTGACGAAAGCACAGATTAATGTCATAAACAAACTTTGTTTTGGACATGCAGAGTAATACAATTAAGTGTGGTTCCCGAACAAAATGTACCAACTCTTATGCAGTCGTTGAGAATGCAGGAAAACTGCACTATAGACCAATGAGAACTAAAATTTGTTGTCATACCACTTCGACTGTTGGAGGATCGGCTCTCATCATCTCGACTGCCATCTAAATATTACTTGACAATGGTACGGGTGAATCAACTACTGTGAGTCGAAAGCTACTAATTCATGCTAACTAGCTAGCTCAATCTGCCACCAAAAACACAAGAATTATGGGAGTTGGGATGAAAATATAGCCAATTCAATGATGCCTTGATCCCCTGCTTCTTGTTGGCATAAACCACTTTACCCTACGGTCACCACCGTTCTTAGCTTCTGTGCAGCGTATCAGTTTTCCCATCATATGAGTATCCTCACAAATTTCATGTCTTGAAAGAGGTACTAAACCGGGGAGGGCATCCTTCTGAAAATCCTTAAATCGTCTTCTTAACTTTAACCTAGAGGTATTCTTACCCATTGTTGTCTCCTTCCCCACTGGTTTTGGCAAGGATGAGCAAACTTCTTTGTTAATTTCTGGGAGTTGTAGAACGCATGAAACATATGAGTCCGATGAATAGCCCGATTCATCTTTTGCAGTCTCAGAATTTGGGAAACAATTCAGACGTGCCTGCAGGTTTCTCTTGAGATGTACTGATGAGCGCTTCAGCTGCATTCTGAATGATAATGTCCACTACGACAGCTTCTTGCTGTTGTTGCAACTCTTGTACATTAAAACAATCTTTGAAGGACTGACTAGACTCTTCCTGCAAGAACTCACAAGCTTGGTTTTCTAAAACTTCCAACTTCTCAATGCTACACTTATCCACAGAGTGTTCCGCCTGAACAACTTGAAGCTCCTCTAATGAACTTGGATGTTCTTCAGAAGATATATCCCTTTTGGCCAATTCAATCACTTGCTCAGCACCTGACTTATCGTCAGCATATGGAATGTAAAAGACACCAGGGTGATTATCAACTTGAGCAAAATCTTCATTTCCAGCTGAAGAAACACGGTCTTCTTTATAATGCTTCCCAGAAACAGATTGCTTGGAAGTTTCACCTCCTTCCTTGTGAAGAAAATTTGAAGTAGCCACTGATGTTTCCGTGAATGAATTTTGACATTGGCCTGCATTGGCCGTCTCCATTTCCATTCTTTCCCGACCAAACACCTGTACATCAGATTTGGATGAATGTTTTCTAATCTTGACGAGTCATAAATCGGTAGAAATGAGGACCTTGTGTGCTTCATTTTCATGTCATTTTGATTACAGGAGGAATATAGTTGGGGAGGCAGCAGTACAGTAGATCCAAAAACTTCTGTATGCACATCTCGTCCCAGGATCCAAGCATTTGATGGAAGATTGGTACTTTGATCGGTTACCGATTCAGAAGAACCATTGATACCACAAGATGAACTTGATGTAGTTGAAGAAAATATCACTGGATCCGAACACATGGATGGTGATTCTCCAATCTGAGGAATATCAAGGTCAATAGACAAAGCTGTAGATGAACAACATAATTGATTCATTGTAGAACGACTAACAGGTTCTGCATTGTGCCCTGCGGAAGGAAAAGGAAATAGAACCCCAATTCATAAGATTTTATAAAGGAAGTTGCTCATCTTTCAATTTACATGAAGCATAGTGATCATAGAACCTGAGTTTGCAGATGAATCATTAACAAGTATGAGGCTACTTATTTGGTGAGGACACCGTTCACATTCATTACTAATGAAACAGAATTTTTGCAAACACATGGCCATCGTATGATTGAAGGAGACTCACTACAATCATATACAGAATATCATGCTAAAGTACCAAGCATTTCCTATGGTTCTAAGTGAACTTCCTCTGCACAGAACAAAGTGCATGATTTTATTTGATGCCATAACTTGCCACAATCAAATGGATCTTGTCCTCCACTATTTGTTGCTGGTAAATATGGCAATTCCGAAACAGAGTGTAACAGTGATCTAGGTTCAGTCCTCGCTGCATTTGCTTGAGACTCATCAACCGAAGAACTAGCTACAGCATCCTCAAGAGATAGTTTATTAGTAGGTAACTCCAAATTGATATCTTTACAGAGCATAATCCTTCCCGTGTCACTGTTTAGACACTCATTTTCAGCAAAGATGGTACTCTTCAAGTTATTTACAACACAATCCTTCGTTTCAATGCACTTGCCAGCTAAGGGCCAGCATCGCTTGCGTACATATTGTTGGTCTTATATGCCTCCAAAAGGACTTAAAATAGGTGTCATGGTCCTCTTTTAATCCAAAAACTAATTTAAGGCCATTAACTTATATATAAGTCACCACACACTTTCAAACATGATGCGGGATAAATCCAACAATTCTCCCCTCACATATGATAATCCAAGAGTTCTCCCCTCATACATCATATTATCACACCATCCGAATCATCTCCCTTTTACCACATGCTAGGTCTACATGTTATAATGAAGTATTATCCGAATCATCTCTTTTTCACACATCATACCATCATACCATACAAATCATCTCCCGCTCACCACATGTTAGGTCCACATGTTATAATGAAATACCATCCAAATCACCACATGCTAGGTCCACATGTTATAATGAAGTACCATCTGAATCATCTCCTCTCACCACATGCTAGGTCCCTCTCACCACCACATGCTAGGTCTACATGTTATAATAAAATACTATCTGAATCGTCTCTCTCACACACATCATACCATCATACTATCTAAATCAGTTCCCACTCACCACATGCTAGGTCCACATGCTATAATGAAATACTATCTGAATCATCTATCTCTCACACATGCTAGGTCCACATATTATAATGAAGTACGATATGAATCATCTCCCTCTCACCCTCTTACCATATGTTAGGTCCACATGTTATAATGAAGTACCATCTGAATCATCCCTCCTCACCATATGCTAGGTCCACATGTTATAAAAAATTACCATCTGAATCATCGCCCTCTCACAACATTCTAGGTCCACATGTTATAATGAAATACTATTCGAATCATCTCCCTCTCACTACATGCTAGGTTCACATATTATAATGATGTTCACGGAGACTATGGGACTTCAACTAGGCTCGGATACCATTATTTATTAGGCCCCCAGAAGGGACAAGAATAAAGCTTTTCCATTAGCCTTTATACAAGTTAACAATTATCCTCAAAACTAATGTGGGATTAACCCAATAATTCTCCCCTTCATATAGCATACCATCTGAATTATCCCCCTCACCATATCCTAAATCCCCATATTATAGTGAAATTCTAAGAACCTCCAATTTAGGCTGGCTACCATCTTAATCATCACCCCTTCACACATTTTGGATTTAATTAGAGTTGGCTAACGTACCATGAAGCAAATCGAGGAGACTCCAATCTGGGCTTACTGACGTAACATGAGGTAAACCGAAGCAACACCAAAACCAACCACGTTTTGATACCATTGTTGGACCCATAAGGCCCCCAAAAAGAATTTGAAATTAATGTTATAAGCCTTTCTTAATATAAAAATTAGCTCAATGAATAAGACTTTCCCGTTAACCTATGTAAAAGTCACCCGTTACCACTAAACATCATGTATGATAAACCTAACACATATTAGAATGAAGTTGCCGGTCAAAAGTTAAATGGTCATGAGCATTATACCGAGTATTCCTTTATGTTCACAAAGAGAACAACATTCAGCTACAAATGCGGAGCTCGATGAATAAAAGGGCTAAAGTGGGTCGATCACAGCTGATGACCTAAAGCTAGATACAATATGAGTGTCCTTTTGCGACGAGATTGAAGCAGCATAGTGGTCCTTGGACCATCCACGAGAATTCTCAAAAATCAGCTCATTCATTAGTTTTTCTTGCATGTTGTACACAATCTATGAAGATCGTAAACCTGCAGCAACTATGAGTGTCCGGGCGAACCGGCTAATTAGCTTGTTGTAAAGGTTGAACCAAGACAGACATGGGAGAGAGTTTACCTGCTGTCGGAAGATAGCCTCGTGCTGGAGCATCATCTGTTTCAGGACATCTTTCAAATTATACCATCTTTGGGTCATTTTCAAATCGGAATCTCCCATCCTTAACATGTAAATAGAATGAATGCGACTAAAAATTCCAGACAGCATCGATTCCCCATAGAATTTATAATAGTTAATAACTCCCACAACTGGCAGCAAACCTAGAAACGAATGAACAACATACACAAAAAACTCTATTGAGGAAGTTTTCCAGGAACCCGTCCAGGTAATTAAGAAAAAAGAAAAGGAAACCATCATCGTCAACCAGTCTAAGATATCCAAGGAAACCGTCCTTGTCAATTAGTTCAACATATATCTCCTAATACTTTTATGGTTAGATTGGTTGTTCAATGCAAGGAATTGCAACCATCTAATGCAATAAACGAATCTAAAGCGTGGTCAAAATGGGTGAGAAAAATTACGAAACAATTCCTTAACACATGTCCAGAAATGAAGAATGAGCGACATAGTTTCCAACCATGAAATATGAAACTAATAACCCTCATCTAAAACCAAACTTTGGCAATAATGGGTGCAAAGCAAATCAACCATCAGACAAGCAGGACAAACATAGAGGAGACTCTGGTGAAGTCAGGTATAAGAACGGCTAGCCCCCAATGAAACTCTCACCAACGGGGAGAAGCAAAAAGGATCCATTCACCAACAGATCCCATGGCAGCTATGGCGACGTTGGTTGGACGAAGAGAAAGAGGGAGACATGGAAAGACAAAAGTGGGTAGAGACGAGCTGAGTGTGTGTGAGAGAAGTGATGGGAATCGGAGAAGAAATGTATGTATAATCAAGTAGAATGCAATCAGTTTAGTTTTGTAGCAGCAGACAACAGACTTTGTACCCCGTACACAACGAGGGCAGATTTCTGATCTCCCTCTGTCCAAAATAATAAACAAGGTGAGAACCATGTCAACTCTTTTATTTGAGATTTTCCAACGAAACATATTTGTATTAGCCAATCTCAACTTTCCTTACTTTAGATAACGCTTATATAGTTTTGTTAGATAACCCATATATACTTAACATTTTCTTCAAGACGAAGTCTGTAGGCTCTGTAGGTTATCTTGTACAAACAAACTTTCAAGTTGGTCGGGAATCATTTGTAGAGGAATCATTTTAAGTTCTCCAAAAATGATTCCATGTGCAGATCCGTTATGCAACGTAGGGTACGAGACAGGTTGGGTATATATCATTGTCGCCACTCGCCCTTTACTGCCGCCCCCACGTCTTTACCTTGTAAGAGTAGCTCCTCATTTCATTATCCCAGACGTATACATATTGCATGCCCCGCTCTTTTCAGATGAACTTGTTTTGAAGTTGTGCATTGCAAAGTTGTATTACTGACATCGAATTTTCTAAGAAATCAATCAGTCAATTTATTGCGCTTCCAAATTGAAACATTAAGTACACGTCCGGCTTCAACCAAACCCTGGTAACGCGAAGAATCACACGTGAATCAAGATTTCTAAAAACAGTCCCTCGAATTGCAATCTTCTCATTGTGAATGACCACTTCTTTAGTTGCCCAAACAATTGAAGGACATTAATTGGTCGTAAGAACCAAAATTATTGTACTAGGAGGTTCTAATGTGGATGTACGCCGTCCACGACTCCCAACTTGGTACATTTTATTCAAAAAAGAGGAACGTATATAGAAGTAGACATAGACAAAGACCAAACAAGAGGAAGAAGGACAAGATCTATTAGTGTTGGTTAACATCAACTTCGGGCTGGGCGGTGGGCACATACTCGGAGGTGAGCAACTCTTCGGGTGCTAGGGCTGGGTGCTCCAATTGGTTGGAATGTGCCCACATCGAAGAGCGATATGGTGCGGCCCATGTTGTCGGAGTTACAATACCTGCCGATGATCTCGATCATCGAGTTCAAATCTGCCCCACATACAAGGGGAGAAACTCTCACTCAGTACGTCTCTTCGCATACCACGTGTCCTTGAGAAATTAACGCCTAAACGGGTGTTACTTCCACTTCGACCGTTTCCATTGCTTCTAGACCAACCTACGTTGGGTTAACCTCTTCTTATTTTATGGGTTCATCAATTGATATTTTTTGTGACTCATTGAACGTGACTATCTACTTTCATGTGTAGGGCTTATCATTCCATCTTCCATTCTCTTTCTTTTGGTAATGACATGTAAAGAATTTTTTTTTTGTCATTTTTTTCTGATGGGAGAACATGTTTGATGTTGTGAAATAACTAAGTTGAAGAGAAAAACCATTCTCATGCAGTAAAGTGCAACCATGGCGAGAGCAATTTTTATTGTTATGCCCCAAACTCATCATCGACTTTGTTTATGGCATATTTATATACATGCAGATAAAAACCTTTCTTCGATTTATACACCACATTTAAAGAAGGGTTTAAAAGTGTTATATGCGGTCCATAAAATGATGAGGAATTTTTGAAGAATAGCAATAATTATTGAAAGAGTTTGGTCTTGAAAAAATAAAAGGATGAATGTTTTGTTTGATTTGAAGGAAAAATGGGCTTTCGCATAAGGAAGATATATTTTTTTGTTAGTAAGTATGTGTGACCAAACATGAAATGCAGCTGATAAACAATGTACCAACCTTAATCATATCTCAAGGAGTCAAGCTCTTCAAATTAAGCGTGTCACATTTATCCAGGCGGTCTTCCTCACCGTCCAGCAACAGATCTGGAGCAAAGCCTTCTGACTTAGCAAGGGCTGTGAGCTCATCTATCAACCATAAATTTGATCAATTCGACAGTGTGATTGATCTCTGGACACAAATCTATGCACGACTCCTTTCACTTGGATCCAGCTCCGACCAAGGGGCTTTTTCACACACATCTCAACCATAGCCTCCCTCATCTTGACAACATGCCCCCGATCCCTGCCACAAGCATACAAATTGGACAAAAGCACGAGGTAGCCCCCAGCTTTCTCAGGTTGCAGCTCTTCGAAACCCAAATTCCCCGCAGCAACACCAGCAAGCTCAACGTTCTTGTGGATTCCACAACCACCGAGAAGAGCACCCTACACCACATCATTGGGCTTGAAGGGCATCGTGTTGATGACCACCCGCGCTTCCCTAAGAAGCCCCCGCACGGCTCAGCAGATCCACCAAGCATCCATAATGCTCCACTGCAGGCCTCAACCCATGAACACTGCTCATGCGCTCAAACACTGCAGGCCTCAACTCATATGCTCAAACACTGCTCGCCCCTCATCAACCCCATCCCATATGACAGCAAGCACATAGCAAACCCAAGAAGGCGATTCCATCAGGAGCTATTCTTGAACACTCTGAACGCATCCTCACCACGTCCATGCATGGCAAACGCAATGACCATGGTCGTCCACGAGACAACGCTGCGCCGGGCCATCTTCTCGAAGGCCTCATGAGCTCTATCGACCACCCCACATTGCGCATACATACGTATGAGGGCATTGTCGAGAGAAACCAATCGCTGCTGCACTAGCTCTGCGTCAACCGACGACGGTCTCTTTCTCCCTGCATACAATTTGTCGACGTCGGCATGAATCCAACGACCCAGTCTCAAATCACCCAACTCGGCGCAAGTCAACAGCGCCGCCACCATTGCAACCTGATCAGGCTCGACCCGGTACCGAAGCATTTGCCGGAAATACGACAAGGCCTGCCGGCACTTCCCGGACTGAGCGCACCCGGCGACGACCGTTGTCCAGGAAACGACATTTCTCTGCGGCATATCGTCAAACAGCACGCTCGCGTTGCCAAGATCACCGAGCCCCATGTACCCGGAGGCCATGGAATTCCACGGGACAATAGTTCGAGTGGGCATTTCATCAAACAAGAATCGTGCACACCCAAGGCTGCCGCTGCCGGCAGCAATACATGTTGATCAAATTGGTCTGCACGAAGACATTGAGGAGAAGCCGTCTGCGATGACCCTAGCGTGGAACTGGCAGCCAGGGAGAGCAGGCCGAGCTTGGTGCAAAAAGTGAGCTAGAAGGAGTAGGGCAAGCAGTCGGGTTCGACATGGTTGCCGCATTTGATTGTAAAGCGTGGAGTAGTATTGGTGGGGGAGAGGAGGAGGAGAGAACCGGGAATCGGCGAGGCATCGGAAGGAGGTGGTGATGGGGAAGTGGTGGAAGGCTCGGAGGGCGTGGAGGAGATGGGCGGCGGAGGAGACGAGGGTGAGGGAAGAGGAGAGAAGCTTGGAGAGGAGGAAGGGGGACCTGCGAGAGAGGCCATGGAGGATGAGGCGGGCGTGGACCTGGGTGAGTTGCCGGAACGAGTTGCAGGAGTCGAGCGAGTGAAAGAATTGCAGCTTGACCGCTCTCGGGTTTGGTGTTGGCAGTGGTGCTGCCGCTGCTTCTTCCGGGATCATCTACTCGCATGCATGGCGCTGCCTCTCAGCTAGGCTTAACATGTTTATAAGCTTTATAGCTCCAGCTTCAGGTTCAAAGACCCATACATCTTTGGAATATAAGAAAAAATAAATTCATTTGTAAATTATTTAGAAGACTTTTTTCCCAGAATCTTATTTAGAAGTTGAGACTCAGACGATTACAATTGATGTCTAAGAGATGATTTGGCACTTTGACCCGAGTCTTTAAACAGTCCTCTAATTTTCACATTTAGGTAAGAGTGGAACGAATTGCAGCTTTTGTCATAGGTAAGGGGTGAATTGCATTTTGGCTTTTCCACTAACTTTGAATACTAATTTATGCAATATAAAAGAGATAAAGTAAAATCAGAAGGACAGCTAAATATCCTCTGATTTTAACTTAGTCTTACAGAAAAATTACCAATAATGTCAATCCCTAATGTACGTTGTCAATCAGTATGTATTAAACTCTACTTCTTTGGAACCCAAATCGCAGATTCTCAGTGTAAGGATTTCCGGAAAGTTTTATAATTTGTTCATAACTTCCTTTACGAAAATATAACAATTTTATACATACCTCACGAGCAAGACTAGTGAAGTATCCAACCCAAGATATAAAAACACTTCCTAAGATTTATAATTATAATTGAAACCAATGGAAGAAATACAGGTGTCCACCCTTTTCTACGATTCACAGAATTATGAAGAAAGTACTACTGGCAATGATCATTACTGAAAAGGACCATCTCACAATTCAAGTGTGCGAGGGCTTTTTTCGTTCATATGCCACTACATACTCCAGCAAAAAAAGGGACGCACAGTTAAAAAAATATACCACCTTGTGGTCTATGCAAGAACAGTCTACAAGAATTATGCATGATCAAAACCATCACGGTTTTCATGCAACTGAAAAGGCATGGCAGTGTTTGAATACACGAGAGAGAAAGGAGGATGGTCCGACAACAATGGATAGAATATAAGAGGTTAGTGTCACAAAGATGCGAAGGTGAGAGAACTAACAGATATAGAGGATCCCTGTTGGGCCTTTTTACCTTCATGTATGGTCTTTCAAACAGAAGTCAGACAGTACGCATTCATATTAATGACCAACTTTGCCATTATCATAGAATTTCAACAAAAGTACAATTCAAGGCGAAAAGGAAAATTAAACTGAAATAAACAAAAATTTTGTAATTCACACGGACAAACATTTTTGTGAGATGAATAACCTTCAAAAGGAATATCACTAAAATGAAAGCAAGAAGCCAAAAATAAAGATTATCAAATTCCAAGAATTGATCTTATCTGACTTGGACGATGTTGAGCCATGGATTTAGGATCTGGTACTGATTTTTTGGATCAGTGACTGCATTGTATACAAGTTCGTAAGCATCTGCAAGCGCCTTAGCAACCCCAACACAAGTTTCAGTACGGAGGTGTAGCGCTTGCATTTGCTCAACTCAGGTAAGGATCCAAACTCATTTCCTGAATTAGTCTCAAAAAATTTCTCAAGCATTCCAAAAGCAATTGTGGGGCCATCGCCTCCACTTCAACTAGAGGCTTCTCCCACACTGCATCCTTTTGAACGTATGACATCTTGTTCAGCAGACCACATCTGCTTAAAATGAAGTTGACTTCCTTTTCAACTAGAATACCAACGTTCTTTTCAATCATGGTGCCTACATTCTTCGAATACTTAGCTGCAATATCTTGATTCAGCAATGGCAGCCGAATAGCTGATAGACAATTCACAAGGAAAACTATCAAGGTTGTTTCTGATATTATTACTCTGCATCAAAAAACAATATTAAAATTAATAGAAAAAATAATAAAAATTTCCATTAAAAAACCTACAACCTTTTACAGTATCTGCATATTTGAAAGAATTTATTATATGTTTCAATAATAGCATAAAGAATGATCATGAATTTGCCATATCGAAATTAAAAATTGTTGGTCAAATAAGCAAAACACTCTCAATCTCTAGCATTAGTTTTTTGTTTGGATGCAAGATAAGATCACGAGAACAAATGAAAAGTTTTGCTCGGAAAGTTAAATTCTTTGTATTGCAAAAATTTCGAAGAAGAAAAATATAACTATCAGATCCACAGAAATATATTTACATAGAAAATTTGACAGTTTTAACCATAAGAAAAAAACAAGAAATCAACCATTAAGTAATGTCATGTAAAGGCCCGACCTAATTAGTACAAAATGATAGGCTTAGTCATTTCTTTGATCTCGGTAGGTATTAAATGTAAAACTAACTTATATTTTTTGGGGGATGTTGCAATCTACCCACCTTAAAGAAATTGTATCATCCGAACTTCTTTTTGTGACTCTTGACATACTATCATTCATCCAACACAATCCCAGATTCGCTTTGATACTACCTATAAAGGCCCTACCTAATTAGTGCAAACTGATGAACTTAGTCATCTCTTCAAAAGTAAATAATTAAATTAAAAATCTTAAGCACATCCCTATTAATATATTAGATCTTACCTCGGTAGATATTGGATATAGGACTAACTTAACTTTTTTAGAGATGTTATATGTCATTTCCTTTCTTCTCTTCCTGTTAAAAAACATGCAAAAAGATTCAAATTTGTCATGATGTCTCAATCATAACTTGTCCATTTCCTAAAAATAATCTTCTTATTCACACCCAACCCCCAAGTTTTAAATCTACAAGTTGTGGTATACACACATTTCTTCATAACGAACAAACTTTGTAACTTAACAAAATTATGACAAGAAAATACAGAATTGATAGAAAAAATGACAAAGGCTTTATTGTGTTTCATAATTTAATTCCTACCAAGATTTTGCTTATCCGTCAATACAAATTCAAGGCCCAGTGCAGGGTGGGAATCAACATTAAACCACATGGCATGGTAAAGTAGTTTTACAAAAAAAGTTTAACCCCCATTCTAGATTAAACTGGATAATACCAACACAGCATACTCTATTATCTTTCCAAGATATAGCAAGTTAGATGCCTGATGATAAGCCCACAACAAGAAGAATAAACGCCAAGACAAAAGGAATATGGTCTATTTCCCTATATTTAAAAATTAGTTATAAGCACTTACAAGAGAGGAACTAGCACTGCTTCCCAAGAGAAGTGCATTAACCGATGAGGACTCTCTATTCAATACTGCAGAGTGAGAGCTCGTTCTCCTTCTCCTTAATGATTGAATTGCTCCCTTAGACTTGTGTGCTTCTGCAGCTTGCTCACACATCTGTTATAGTACAATGTCAACAACAGATAGGAGGAGAACATATGAACCTGACTAGGATATATATTCGTTTCATGCAAGAAAAATAAAGGTACTTTCATGCATCAACTAAACAGCTTGGCCCAATCAAAACCCAATAAACAAGCCTTATGAAAAGCAAGATAAATTCATTTAATAACTAAAATCTGAATGTGGCATAGATACCTGTTAGGTACTCAATTATTTCTTTCCAGATCAAAGATGACTGAATGTCAGTTTAAGATTGCAGAGCTTTACTGTTCAAAAAAATTATTATTATTATATGGTAATCTTGTGGTACTTGTACAGTGCAAAATAGTATCATCGTTTAGTTTATGGTTGCAAATTTGCAATGCCTACTACAATTTGTTTCACTTCTTGGCAGTCGTCAAATTTGATAACAAGCATCCTTGGTGCCAATGTGTCATGCAAACAGCATAAAGCCCTGAAACTCTCACTACCAGGCGTGGAACATTACGTGCTTAAAATCACAGCACAATCAAATTGTAATAATGAACAACTCAATCAAAATAGATAACAACCGTCGCATATCTAACACTATTTACCAACATATTCTTCTATCTAGAAAAAAAATGGCATAGATACCTGTCCTATGGGATCTATAAAAGAGGTGATTTCAGGACCAAACTCTGGCTTTTTCCCTGAAGCAGGAACCATCATGCTATTATATGTATCAATTATCTCTATCAACAACGAGACTCCCTCAATAACTGCTGGTGGTGGTGACAAATCAACCGAGACCAAGGGAGGATATCTTAATAGTTTGTCTCCGCGAGACTCCAGATTATCAAAGAATGTCTGCTGAGCAGCTTCCTTAAGCAGCCATAGTGTCTTGCACAGAGATGTTTCTCTACCCAACAGATCTGAAATCTGTAAGGCACAAAATAAATCCTTGGAGCACACTGAGTCATTCTATACATAAAACACATTATGAAAAAAAACTAGAAACAAACTGTATCAAACTTACAGCGTAATAGTAAAACTCCAGAGTAAGGTTAGTTAATGACTGTATGAAACAGTAAGGTTCGTTAATGACTGTAAAACTTGTTCCACTCTCACTTTGAATGGTCGGCAGACACCTTCAAATATTCTATCAAGAACAAATGTCATGTCTGGCTCTACCTTTGTAGAATCACTTGATGTAGCAATCAATCCTGTATCTGTTGATGCATCTGGATCAAGAAGCACTGAGACAAGTTCTCTTTCCGATGCCAAGGCCTAATAAACACCAATTACAAGGAAAATAAGACAAAGCAAACAGGCAACAACATTGTACAACATACATGCCACACAAGTAACAGACGCAGCAGTTGTAAACATCCTTGCTGATGCAACCATCCTAACACATCACTAGGGTTGCTAATTGATCGAACCAATTCCTGAGCATTTAACGTTCGGTTCGGCTTGACTCGACTCGAAACTCGACATTTAAATACTCGAACTCAACTCGAACTCGAATATTACGAGCCAAGCTTGAACAAGGTCGTGTTCGACTCGACTCGACTCGGTTATAACTTTAACTCGACTTGTAGCTCAACTCGAACTCGACTCGATAAAATAATATAATAATATAATTTGTATATTATATTATATTTATTTGTTTATTTATATATATATACAATATAATAACAAAGAAGTAAGATAGTTGAGATGGTAAATATTCAAGTTGACAACCTTAAGGTTGTGGGTTCAATCCATATTGATTGCATTTTTTTTAAGTGAGGTATTTTTGACTTTTAATCTAGTCGGTTTCGAGCTCACGAAGAGCTGGGTTCGAGCTCAGAAAAATTAAACAGTTTAAGTGTATTCAAGCTCGAGCTCAGAAAAATTAAACAGTTTAAGAGCTCAAAAAATTAAACAGTTTAAGTGTATTCAAGCTCGAGTTGAGCTCAAACACATAAAAGATATTCGAGTCGAATTCGAACATATATGTTCAAAACTCGTTCGATCTCAAGTCGAGTTCGAACGAGTTTCGAACTATTCGAGCCGAGTTCGAACACAGGTTGAGTTCGACTCACTCGCTCGATTAGCACCCCTACATATCACCCACATAACGCAATGGATCATGTGCATGAACTTCAATTGGTCGACCCACATAACGCAACGGATCATGGGCATGAACTTCAATTGGTCGGGGCAGACCTCCAGGCCCTCCACGAGTGAGAGTAGTTAAAAACCTCTGAAACAATGCATTTATGTCCCATATTGGCAACCTAATAAATCATGCCTCACCTCAGTGATAGTAAATCAGATCAAATTTGCAGAAGCAAATGATGCTTCAAAGAAAATTAAGCAGTTGCTGCACATTGATGGTTTCCTATTAATACCTCTTCCACACAATACTTGAAAAGGACAGGCCTCTCTTTCCGGCAATGTATGGCAGTCTTTAAAAGGTCATTAATGTCAGGATTATCGCCATCACCCAACCTCTTACATTCTGCTTGAACCCATCTGCAAAATCTCAATGTGACATGAAATAAATATCTGAACGCAGGAATGACACAATGAAACCAGCATCCATAACTGACCAAAAACATGTAAAAAGAGTACCTAAATTCCTACAATTGAAGCAAAGTCAATCAATTATTGCAACTAACAAAATAAGGAAGTACAATGAAGCAAGCAGCCATTTATAAAAACAATATTTGTGAAAGTAGTTTCCAGAGAATGAATTGTTTTTTTAAAAAAAGAAAGAGATGCAAACAATTGAATTGCTAAAACTTTGTTCACATCAGACAGAAATACCATTATAAAAATCAGATTTGTGGTAATTGCAATTGAAAGAAAAAAATCTAAAGCAACTGGGTAAGCAATCAACATTTCAAATATAACGAGTTTTTTCATTAAGATAGACCACCTGCACAAGCGCTCATATGCTCCTTTCTGGTACACAGCCATCATGTCCATTAACTCTAAGCCTGCACGCTGTAGGAAAAAACATTTTAAATATATCTTAACCAACAAATCAAGGTTTCCCATTGATCAAATCGAAGCAAACATTAGAAGTCAGTAACTGATATCTAGACACAGAAAATCCAACAATTTTGAAATATGCCGAGTATGTCCAGAAATAATAATAATAAAGGTTCAAAACAAGAATAGATCACGTGAATAGAACATTCGATTCAACCCCCATATTAATGATGGGAATCATTTTAGTGTTGCAGTCCCTAAAGTTTTATTTGACAATATTAGAAGTGATTTTCAGATTGTCTAATATTTCAATACATTTAATTGTTAATGAAAAAAAAATCCACCTGAGGGAAGGTCTATAAACGGTTTAAGTAGTGGCTTAATCACACGCAAGTTCACGTATGCCATGTACACTTATCATTTGATTTCTGAGATTATTGTGGGAAACAAAAATCTTCATCATACATATTTGTTTTCACACAATTCCAAAATTAGGTCAGGGATACTGATCCTATTATGGACTATACCAACGCTCAATACAAGAAGAGCTGACACAATAACCTGCTTGTCTCACCGATTAATTTAGAAGACAATTCTGAGTTCCTAAGTTTAACCAATACAATATATACGATGGTATCATGCACAATGCTCCACACAATGAACATTTTCATCATCCCATTTACAACACAACACTCAAAATGATAATTGTATGTCTTTCCATTTAACAGATGGAATAATGTGGGCCACCAAAGATTATAGAATATATGTGTTCAATAAAGGTACACATGATATCACCTGGTGGTGAGTCCAAAGCAGCACTTTGCAGTTAGCATGAATTTGTTGAACATGAGAAAGCGCCTTGAAAAAAATTTCATTTATTTCCTCTCCTTTCAAAGCTTTTATCTGAAAGAAGAAAATGCACAACTTATAATCAAGCTAAGCAAAGAAAAATTACAAAACTCTTGGAAGAGCTTCGGTCGTCAATGCTTCCACATTAAGGCATGAGACATTCAAGATCAGAGAAATAATTGAACCATAGGTGCAACTGCAGAGAAAACGTACTTCATCAATTGAAAGTTGATAGTAAAGAAGAAAGCAAGAAACAATCTCTTGTCGCTGCGTTATAATCTCAAGTTCCTGTTTTAGCCTCGCCGTTGTACTGATGATATCTCCAGTAGAGCGGGGCTTGGAGTGTTCAGAACCTGAGGAGCGGGCTGGGAGGCGAGCAGGAAGTCGTGGTCGATGGCGAGGGATCGGCGCTCGATGGAAGAGCGGAGGGAGCGGCGGGCGTGGGGGTTGTTGTCGGGTACAAGTCGGAGAGGGCGGCGAGGAAGGCGACGACGTCCGGCGAGTCAGTGCGCGCCTCTAACACCTTCCTGCTCGGGCCGGGGGCTAGTGCCACCGCCATTGCTCGACCTCAGATCCCTATTCCTCGTCGTGATCGGCGATCACTCGTCCCTTTCGGCCCCCAATTTGGTGTAGATCGTGAACGCCGAGTTGGCTGGCCGAGCCGAGCTCCGGTGTTTTCTCAAATAATAAAGATAAAAAGGAAAATATAGTAAATAATCATGTTTTAAAATTTTATAGTATAACCGTATCTTATATTTTTATTTTACATATAACCAAATCTCCAGTTTTTTATTTAGAGTGGTGCCAATTTTTATATTTTAAATATATTTAATTTATAAATTTTTATTTTATTGATATTAATACCCTTAATTTGACTTCAAATTTTGTTAAATATATTTTTTCTTACATTCTAAATGACAAATGATATTTATATTTGTTAAAAAAATATTTAAATTTAAAATATATTAGTTTAAACAAATTTTTAATTTCTAATAAAATATAATAAGTTCAATTTAAAACACCGAAATATATATATATATATATATATATATATATATTTGAAATTTTGATCAATTAAATTTCAAACAAAATCTAAAAGTTTATATTTTGAATTATAACTAAAAAATAATATAATTTTATAATTTATTCATCATTGCCAATCTTTTTATTTTGATATATAAAATTAATAAGGATTATAACTTCTATTTATTATCATTGTTATTTTGAATAAAAAATAAAATTTTTATAAGTATTTTTATTGTTGAATAAAAAATAATGAGATTTGGTCGTAATTGATGTAAAAGTTTTAAAAATGAGTAGTGTGATACAAGTTTAAAATTTTGAGAAATTCGGACATTTATAATATTTTCTAAAAAGATAAAAATATGGGTTGGGTTGGTTTAATTAAAACGGTGGAGTTATTTATTTGGTTATTATCAATATATTTTATAAAATATATATATTTAACTGAAGTCATCATGAGGGCAACTTGATCATTATAGAGAACCTATCTTGATAATCATGTAAAACATTTTCGCCAGTTTACAATTTTAAAAAATAAAATCTCTTTTTAAAAACTATTATATTAAATAAAAATATTTTCAAAAATAATCATGCAGTAATTTTGAGATTATATGTTATTATGTTTGGACTCTAAAAATAAGTCCAACTTGAACAAATAAAATTTGCCTTGTTTATTTTAATAATTGAGCATCATTAATTAAGTTCAATTAGCATGGACGCTTGGCTCAAACTTTCCTCCAGGTTGATGCAGTAATTAACTAGTTTTTTCTAACATTAAAATCTAACCAAATTACTTATTATTAATGTTAGCCATCTTATAATTTGTACTTATATTTAGACACAAGGAAATTTTAGAGTCATTAAAGCAAAATTTCCACGTTCAACATCACAAATTGATGAAGCGAGTCATTGTAGTTTTTTCAATGTAATACATGAATTAATTCCCAAAGACTAGGATAAATATCAATTATAAAGATAGAGATTCTTAGAGCCCAAAATTTAGATCTGTATAACACTCAACAACTAGTTACGATGTCGAAATAGTTTGTAACTAGTTTCACAAACAAAACCAATCTAGAAATTGTACTTGTTCAAACAACAATGTTGAAGAAAAGTTTGGTGCACCGACAGATATTTGGATTGTTTTATTCACAAGGAACATATTTTGACGAGTTGGCATAAGTTTTTTAAAAAAATAACAATGTTATCCTCATGCGTAAGTGAAACAGGAAAGAAATCAAAAATACCAGGTGTTACTACAGGTGCGATGTGTTGGGTTATCGGTCAAGTGGTATCGCCTATTTAAAGGATGTTTTAGAAACGTCTGAGGCCATCATATGCGTGATTTGACGACGCCCCAAACAATGCACCAATAAAACCTAACTATGTGAAAAGGATGACTGTTGAGTTTGCATATTAGGAATTATTCCAATAATTATTAAAGGCTAAGAATTGCACAACGTGCATTTTTCCTAGATTAAATTATGCTAACTACTAAACGGCTCATAAAACTTAAGTCTTTAATATTTTTATTGTTAATATTAATTGTCTCACATTTATAACATAAATATAAATTTTTAAGTTCTTTAAAAAAACTAGTTATTTTAAAATGAAACCCATAAATTTATTTTTATATGATACGAGAGACGACTCATGTATGAAGTTCACGTGTAAGTCTCAAACTAGGATATGTTAATACTAATTGTCTTTCATATTTATATAAAATGAGTAATAATTAATATAAATATAAATTTATAGGTTTTATAGAGTATCCGGTGATTTTAGAGTGAAGGTTTTCACGGATATTCTTCGAGCTGTGGTTCATCAGTGGCAGCTTCAACCGAGCATACTTAATTTTTGGCTGGGCTTGCGTTTTCTACCCATCCTGGCTGCTTGTTAGTGCAGACTTAGTGTTGGCTCAGCAGAAGCCGAAAGCTCTGAGTGCTCTCGTTTACGCAACAGATTTTTTGTTGAACGCAAGTTTTAGTTAACGGTGATAGTTTATACCCTTTTTCTTTTCTCAGAGGCAATTGTTTGTACAGTTTCATTGTCGGAATTGATTCCAGAGAGTGACAATATTGATGATTCTCTTTTGGGCGCGTTGATATGGATACATTTTCCCTAAATATGTCATTAACACTTATAAACAGTCTATTTTTGGTTTCTTTGGAGTCTAGGAAATATAATGCAATCGCAAATATATTAGTCAACTTAATATGGGCAAGTAGATTGCTAATGCCTACCGGGTATTGTATTGCTCTTATATTATGTAAATTGCATATGTTTATACCAGGTGGTCTTCTTTGATTACAATTGGCAATTTGGCCTAATATCTTATTTCCCGACTAGATCAGTACTATTAGGGGTGTTCCTTGAGCAAATCAAGTCAAGTTTTACTCCGTTAGATGAAATTTTGCTCGTTTGATTTCGAATTTGAATCTAATTGAAAAGTATTTGAGTCGGATTTGAATTAGTTTGATTCGTATTTATTTATGTCGTGTTTTTGTATGATTTATATTAAAATTTAATTTAATATTAAATATCTTAACTTGACATAATTATGTATATGAGATAATTTAATCATGCATGAATTTATTTAAAATTGATATCATATAATGACATTTTATAATTTTTATATAAAAAAATTTAAGATAAACATGTCAAAAACCTTATTTATTATATAAAATATTGAGTTTCGAATTAAGCTGAATTACAGAGGTACAAGTTCAAGACCGATTCATTTAATATTGAGTTAAGATTCATGTTGAGTTTTTTGAGTCAAGTATCAAGCCAAATCGAGCTTTGAAAACCCTGCATTATCATTGTATTACCTTCAATCCAATTTGCATAAAATAATAGCTTCCAGAACGTGATACTCCCTTCTCTCTAAATTCCTATAATTCCGCCTCCGTCATTTGTGCACCTGAAATTTGGCAATTAGTTTATCCCTTTCGGCCATCCATGCTGATTGCATATTTCAATACTTGCAATGTTGTTTCTTGACCAAGTTGCAAAGGAAATTTTATAATAAAACGTGGTTACTTGACCCATTGTTGTTTTTCTAACACTAGCTTGCTCTTATTCACACTTCTGTTCATCCGTGCCAATCAAATTTCAACCCTAACACTTGTTAACAACACAAGCAATAATCTAACATTAACTGAGGATCTCATCAAATTTAGAATCTCCACTCTGCAAGCAAGCCCGAAGCTTTCGACGATTTATCATATGTGATCGGTCCATAATTAACATATAGCTGTAATCCGTTTGGCCGCCAGATCAAAATCTTGATTTCATCATCACGGTAACGTTCCACTACATTGATCGATCCCTAGTCACTTGTATAAAATTATAGTTTATCTTCATTAGTTCTACTTGTTTAAATTTTAGTTGCAAGCTACCAAACCAAAGTTTTCTCTTCTTTCTCCATTCCTACAACTCCGCTCTCACCATGTGCACAGCTCATAAGCTGATTGAGTACTCTCCCATTTTTAATTCGGAAGCCGACGTTTGTTTTCTAACATTAGTTGGATCTGTTCATAGTCATTAATACATGCTGATGAATAAAATGCAAATAATGAAAAATATTAGCATCTGAAAGCCCAAATGTTTTGACGACTTTTCTGATATAGCCTTCATTTGACGATTTCATTAGGAACCCGTAGCAGAAAGTGGGGCCATTCTAATTTATTCCCATAGATTGAAGTCATACAAAGGTTAACAGAAAAGCTAAAATTCCACAGAGCTAGTTGTGTAAATATGTTGTAAAAGTTTACACAAGTAATTATATGGTAGCAAGCGATAATATATAAGTACTTATTTATATTATAAAATATATATTTCTCAATAATTATCATGATTTGATATGATTGGATTTTATTACAAATAATAATTAGCCTTACAAGCAAACCTCAAGAAAAATAATCTGTTGGAAGATTAGTTGTAAGACCAAATAAGCATGTATAAAACTATATACATGGTTATACAGTAATAGTAGCTATTAATTATTGAGATTTTAAATTTTAAAGATATAATATACGTGGTTATACAGTAATAGTAGCTCTTAATTATTGAGATTTTAAATTTTAAAGATATAATAAATGGGTAGTGATTTGCTATTAATAAATTGGGTTTACCAGTGTTCTTAGTTGTAAGACTTTACAACAAATTAATATTCCAATTTTCATACTAAAAAATAAATCTCAAATTGAAATTGGTAACATCCAACAAGGCAATATAAATTTTAGTTCTGACTAAGGGATCATAAATGACTTGGAACAATTTTATTAAGTGGACACCTATAATATATAAACTTTAAAGGCATATTCTAGTTATGCCAATATCTGTATATGCATTAAATCCAATATCCATCATTTCGTCCATTAGAGTCCGAGGATGCCTAAATTGGAACACGTCGACTTTCCCGATGCAGGAAAGCAGGGCAAGGTATGGGTGGAAGAGGCCCCGTCGCGCGTGGGCCCAATCGAAGCACGTGCCCAGCTCAGAATGGACTTTGCTCTCTGGGTCGTGGTGTTTCCCTAAAGTTGATGGATGGATACTTGTAACAAAAATGATCCATTTATAGATAAATTTTTTGCCCCAACATTCCATTTACAGATAGTTGGAAAAATAATACAAGTAGATTTCAATTAACTAATGATATATTAAATAGATAGTTACGTTGTAATAACCAAATGATCCTCTCTTATATTTTAGTAAAATTTATCGTTATGATGGAATTTGTTTTTTAAAATATAAATTTGATACGTTATGAATATAGATATAACCATATTTTCAAATATTATATCAGTTACTGTACTTAATTTATAGTTAATACGAATATGTTTAGTTTCCTCCGATCGAACTAGATTTAATCTGGCCTTAAAATTATAAATAAAATATTTTATTAATTAAATATTAAAAATATATTTGTCATCAATATTTTATTAAATATTAATATTTTCAACAAAATATTTAATTTTACAAAAATTACAAATTAAAAATCGAATACAAATTAAAATAATATTTGGTACGTGATATATACAATGCAACCGGGTAATATATTAAATATTTAAAATGATAGGTATAACAAAACTTTTGTTGAGGTAAAACTTGCCAAAAAACCCATCAAAGAAGAATAAAAATGATGATTTTTTTTAAAAAAAGAAGAAAAAAACATGATGGCCATTGAGTATATGAAAAATCATAGAAGACTGGCTAAAATGACGCTAAGGTTCAATATCATGAGACTACGAGACTTACTCGTTTTTATTAATTTTTTTCATGTAATAATGTAAAGAACAGCTAGGCGTGTGGGGGCAAGGAAGTGGAATCGGATAACTGTTGTGGTGGCCCGGTGGGAGTGGATCTGATTATGTGAATGTCAGCGACAGCTCACGACCGCATGCACCAACTTTGGTTTTGCTCCTCTCCCAAGTCCAACGCCCACACCACAGCCCCCTTGTCCCCCACCCCTTCTCTTCAACCATTTTTCTACTTGACACCCTCATTTTTCTCTATTGTAACAAAGCCCCTGTCGAACGGTCAACTTGGGGGAACAAAGCGTAGAAGTTAAGCATGCCGACCTTGTTTTTATAAGACCAAATCAACCTCCCAGCACGCCATCACAGGCGAGAAAAAAAGGGCAAAAATTTTACCTCCTCCCCCAGAGCGACGCCATCGTGTATCTTCACCGTTCTATAATGGCAAACATCATCCTAAAAGCATCGATGAGCAACTTTTTTTTTTGCAAAATAAACATTTTATTTGGCAGCCATTTGCGGCACTGATTAATGTGCTATAAATTAGAACCAATATGGCAAATTTCTTGTTGGACTTCTTAATGCACCAACAACTAGTAGAGCCAAAAAGAGTGCTTCAGCGCGTGTAATTTTTTTTCCGCGAATAAAAGGTCGAGCCCAAGTATTCATTTTTAGAATATTTATAGTAAGATATAAATAAAATTTTGCACTAAGTGGTCCCCCTTGAAGTTATATCTCCAACGGATTTTTATAAAAAATACAAATAGAAGGACGAATTTTTTAAAAAAATTCACATCTTATACTTATATCATAATTAGTTATTTATAAATTATAACTAAGAAAATTTTATACATTTTATGTTTTTTTGTCAAATAAGCGAAGCATACAGATTAATAAGCAGGCAACTTTTTATTAAAAAAGAAAAAAACATAGTAAGCAGGCTAAAGATAGATGTAAAGGTACGAAAATAAGTTTAAAGCTGTTAATGGCAAGTGATTGCTCATGCCGTCTCAGGTGTCGGGAGGAAACTCACAAAACAGTTAATGAGCTGCAGCGGCTCTGGTAAGAAGAGTAGGGAGTAAGAAGGCATTTGGAGCACAAGGACCATCACAGCCAAATAACAAAAAACCAGAGAGGGTCCCACTAACCCTCCTTCACAAAACATAGCTGTATCTACGACTACTGAGGTGAGAGAGGAGTTGTTAGATATAAGAATAAGCTGCACATCTCCCTCAATCTCACCTTACTGTTCGTCTCTTCTGTACACACTCTTCCACATCTTCTTCTTCTGCTTCTTCTTCTTCTTGGTTTGATGTAAACCTGTTTCCAGCGCCGGAGAAATCCGACCGGAATCTGTTCATCTCTTTGCTCAATTGAGCTACTGCAGCTGGCAATGTCGGCAGCTAGACTGTCCTTGCTGCAGGCATGGCTACTCCTGCTGGGCTTGGCCCTGCTGCTCACCCCTGCCACCCCCGCCGATCCATTTGCCTACTTTGACTGGGAGGTGTCCTACATCACTGCTGCGCCACTCGGTGTCAAGCAGCAGGTCTTTGCCTCTTCCTTTGTTTCTCCACTTCTTTTGTTTCTTAGATCTCTCTCTGCTCTCTTGGGTCTTGGAATGTGGATCTGTGTTGCGCTGCATTTTTGAGATAGGTTGCGCCTATGGCTTGTCTTGTTTGTTATTAGGGAATGTGGGTTGTCTTTGTTTGTATTTTCTGCTGGATCTGAATGCTGGTATTATCTGATTGTATTGTGCTCATTATGCTTGCTGGTTCCTAGCTCCTTGGATTTATCATCGTCCTGCTTCTCCTTTATGCTAAAGGGTATCTTCATTTGGCCAAGAACTGGTTGGAGAGAAATGAGTATTTCTGTTGTTGTCTTAGAAATAGCTGTTTCTGCTACTGGGTTCTCGGTGGGTTAGGATATGGAAGGATCTCTCATTGGCTTCAGCCGACATTTATTGTGATTTTCTAAAAGCTTAGCATGAGAAAGATTTTATGTGGTTGAGCTGTAAACAAAAAATCATTTTTGCCTTTTGTTGTCTAGGTGATTGCGGTTGATGGCAAATTTCCTGGCCCTGTTCTTAATGTGACAACTAACTACAATGTGGTTGTCAACGTCCTCAACAGCCTAGACGAGGATTTGTTGATTACCTGGTAATTGTTTGATTAATTGTCTCTTTGCTCTTCGGACTCAAGGAAGAATCTGTTAAGTGTTTTAACTTTTAAGGTTGTTGTTTATGAAGGGCTGGAATACAACAGAGGAAAAATTCATGGCAGGATGGGGTTTTAGGCACAAACTGCCCCATTCCTTCTGGCTGGAATTGGACATACCAGTTTCAAGTGAAGGATCAGATCGGCAGCTTTATATATTTTCCTTCCCTTGGATTCCAGAGAGCAGTTGGAGGATATGGCGGCATAACGATAAATAATCGTGCTGTCATTTCTGTTCCTTTTGGTCAACCGGACGGTGATTATCACATATTCATTGGCGATTGGTACAATAAGAACCATACGGTGAGAAAAATTATGCGATCTTTTTATGTCTGGTAAAATAGTAGAATATTACTAGCGTTTAAATGAGTTTTGTAGATGTTTCTGGTGTTGTTGTTAGACGTGTTAGGTATAGTATTCACCAAAACTAAACCCTAAATTAATGAGGATACTTAGTGATACTGTGGAAACTGAACTATTCTTGGAAAGGTAAATCACTAATCTAACACTTCTTACAATTCTGACCTTTTTGCTTGTATCTAATGATATTCCCGTTGTATATGTAGGATCTAAGAAAGGCACTAAGCGATGGAAAAGACCTTGGAAGGCCAGATGGAGTTCTTATAAATGGGAAAGGCCCCTATCGGTACAATGACACTCTTGTTCCAGACGGTATAGAGTATGAAACAATTAATGTTCACCCAGGTAATGCCCATGGACGACTTTTATTTCAATTCAGAATATAAAACTACTGTTTTCTTTCGTTGTAATTGCTTTATTATATAGACACATAGATAAATGGATTTTATTTTTGATATTACCTTTGTGCCTACTGATTTAGTTTACTTCCATGATGTTTTACTTGAAACTACATATTGTATATTTTCTTTATAATTTTCTATAACAATTTTATACTCTTTTTTTAAGTTTTAAGTATTCAGCATTGATAAATGAATTCCAAATTATGATAGGACATTTGCTTGTCAAATTATTATACGACTTGCTTGCTTCAATGTGCTATAAGAAACTTAATTATATTAGTTTATTATTATTTTTTATTGTTGTTCCTTCAAGCAATTTCTAATTGAAATTAGCCTTTTGTTTTCATTGTTCTTATTTTCCTGATAGGAAGTGGCAAAAGTGCTTTTGTTACATTTTAGACTAGCTTGAATGTAACATTAGATTTAGATACATTTGCTTGATTATGATAACCATAATGACTTCAATCACTTAAACTATATGATTATACCAATGCTTAGTGTATTTATTTCTCTTTGAATAGGAAAAACCTACAGGATCCGTGTTCACAATGTTGGCATTTCTACTAGCTTGAACTTCAGAATCCAGAACCATAACATGCTACTGGTGGAGACCGAAGGATCATACACTGTACAACAGAACTACACTAACCTGGATATTCATTGTGGACAGTCTTATTCATTTTTGGTGACCACTGATCAGAATGCAAGTAGTGACTACTACATAGTCGCAAGTGCAAGAATGGTAAATGAATCTCTTTGGAAGAGAGTTACAGGTGTTGCCATTTTGCGTTATTCCAACTCTAAGGGTACAGCACATGGTCCTCTACCTGATGGACCGAATGATGAATTTGACAAAACATTTTCTATGAACCAGGCACGCTCGGTAAGGTCGGTGAACATATGTTTTACTTTGTGCTTCTTTTATTTCTATTGCTAAAATGGTATAGTTTAGAATGTGTTTTTACATCTAATGTGTTATTTTCTTAAGCTTTTATATTTTATAGCAAAGACCTAATTTATTTTTAATTCCTTGTTTCTTTGGCAGATGGAATGTCACTGCTAGTGGTGCTCGCCCTAATCCCCAGGGTTCTTTTAGATATGGTTCCATCAACGTGACTCAATTGTATGTGTTAAAAAATACACCGCCTGTTGAAATAAGTGGAAAGCACCGAACTACACTTAATGGTCTTTCGTTTGTCAACCCGGAAACTCCTATAAGACTTGCTGATTCTCACAAAGTGAAGGGTGTTTACAAACTTGACTTTCCAGAGAGACCAATTACAGGGCCACCTCGAATGGAGACGTCAGTTATCAATGCTACATACAGAGGGTTTATGGAAATTATATTTCAAAACAATGACACAAAAGTTCAGAGCTATCATCTGGATGGATATGCTTTTTTCGTAGTTGGGTGAGAAATTTTGTTTCTATTATTAGTTAAGTGTTCAGGTGCTGCTCTGTTGCTACTGATTTAAAAATAAACATTTATGCAGCATGGATTACGGTGAGTGGACTGAGAATAGCAGGGGAACCTATAACAAATGGGATGGAGTAGCTCGTTGCACTGTACAGGTACATAACCTTGACTGATGGTGGACCAGCTTAAATAAATATTTTGACTCCTGTTACATCCTATTTTTCCTTGTGCAAATTGAATCACTTATTCATCCTGTTTTCATCTCTTGACCATCTACATATTCAACTTTTTAAACACTGTTCCTTGTCTAACGTTGTTGCATGCAAATGGAATTTTTCCCAGGCAAATGGGAGTTAGTATTCCGTAGGTTAGGTGTGAGAAAAGACAGTAGTATAATTTTATGCATTATAATACCTGAAAAAGAATATCAAACTAATTTTTATTTGTAATTTTATTTTATCTCTCTCTTGTTTCTTTTTCATATCTTACTCGTCTATTGTGGAATACAATCCGTTGTAATAGTCATAGGAATTTTATTTGGGTGTTTAGAATTCAGTTTCTACTAAAACTAATTTTTTTCACTTGTTTATAATCAGGTTTTCCCTGGTGCATGGACAGCCGTTATGATCTCACTTGATAATGTGGGTGTGTGGAATCTTCGTGCAGAAAATCTCGATTCTTGGTACCTTGGACAAGAAACTTATATTAGAGTGGTAAACCCAGAAGCTACTAACAAAACTGAAATGCCTGAACCAGACAATGCCCTTTATTGTGGTGCCCTCAGTAGGTTGCAGAGGCAAGTGTTTAGTCTCCTAAATAGCCCCTTGTTCATGCCCCTTAATGTTGTCAATTGAATAGTAAATAATGCTTACACATTTCGTTTTCAGGCAGCAGACACCTCATGGGCATAGGAAATCTGCAGCTTCTACAGCTATAGCCGGGAGAACATCTTTAGCGCTCTCATTCCTGTTGATCATTGTTTCCATTTTCCGCTGATGAACTTGCATTGTGTGGATTAGATGTGCAAAATGGGAGTCCTTTTAGTTCAAAACTATGTTGCTGAGATTGTATTCTGTTGTTGGGAGGAAATCCAATTTGTTTTTACTTTGGGTTTTGGGATTTCTTTCTCCTTTTTCTTTAGATCTTCATTGGTAATGTGGTGATTGACCATTTTTTCATCTGTTGTTGATTTTTACTGTTCAGACACCTAGATTTATACTGTTAGTCTTTCATCTTTATCCACTATGTTTTTCGAGCATTGCCTGCAGATACGCTCACATAATCCAACTAATTTTTTTTTCTTTCCCTCCACTAGTGCGCGTTTAGAATGTATTATCTGAATGGTTTAAGGGAAGGAGTTAGGTTAGTTATTTTTACTGCATGTAAGAGAAAACTATTTCAACTTTCTATTATTAAGAAAATCACTAAAATTATTAAAATTATCAACTTTATCACTAGCATATTGTGTACGACAATTTTAACTTGTATGAGCTGTCATCACAACCATACCATGTTTTCTTTGAGGGATTATGATCACGGTTGCATGAATCGGAATTGGTCTGAATCGGCCAAGAATCGGTTCAGTTGAATCGGTCCAAATTAATTTAATCGGTCATATATAATAATTTGACAATTTATAATATAAATATATTAAAATTGGGTATTGATGTTATTTTGATATTATTCTGTGTATTATAGTTTCTGATATTTTTAAATATTTTTTAAGATTTTTTTAAAATTATTTAGAATTAATTATTATTTTTGACTCGAGTTAGACTCGAGTCAATTTTTAATTACGAGAATGCCACTCTTTACCCCCGCCGCCACTGCTGCCACCAGCCCAGTCGGCGGCGAGTCTTGCGGCGGCGATGTCGGAGGATGTCGGCAGCCCGGTCGGACGAACAGTCGGCGGCCCGCAGATGGCGGCGAGGCAGCCCGCAGCCGGCGGCGATTCGTGCGTCACAGCCCGATTCGGTTCGGCCACATGTCGGCGGCGACGTTGCGAGGTCGGCGGCGAGGTCGGTAGCCCGGTTGGCGGCGAGCCCGGAGTCGGGGAGCACTGCGGAGGGCGGAAATGGGGCAGCGGCAGGCGGACGAGCGACGGCGGCGTGGGGGAGCGGGTTTAATTTTAGGTTTTTAAAATCCAAATGACCATTTTACCCATGCTTAAATAATTTAATAAAAATCATACCTAGGGTATTTTAGTAATTTCATAAAAAACCGATTCCGATTCCGAGGCCGATTCGGGGCCGGAAATCGGCCGATTCGTGCATCATGGATTATGACTACAATTTCATGCCTATTGTTTAAAGTATATTTTGAATTTTTACAAATTAATATCCCTATTACAAGGGGTTTATATCTACATCTAAGTTGACTTCAGGTGTACAAAGCCTTGAACTAGGACTAGATCAACAAATATTAGGGTTTAGGGTTAGGGTCTAAAATCATAACCCTAAATTAGAAGAATAGGTTTATATCATGTGTTTGATTGACCTCTCAAACATTTACATCCTAAATTATGAGCTATGGTGGGCTCCTAAGCTAAATTAATAAAACCGAGCATATTTCATGAATGTTGTTCGACACAATGAGAGGCGAGCCGAGTTCGAACTCGATTCGAGATCGAACGGGTTTTAAACATGCGTGCCCGAGAGCGACTTGAATATTTTTATGTTGTTCGAGCTCAATTCGTGTTCAAATACACTTAAACTATTTAATTTTGACAAGTTCAAACTCAGCTCGTTCGTGAGCTCGAAACCGGCTCGGTTGAATACCTACCATCTAAGCTACCTCACTAATTTCTTATTATATTATATATAAATAAAGATAACTAGTAACAACTAAATTTATTAGTTTATATATATATAAGACTATATTATTATATTATTTTATTGAGTCGAGCTACAAGTCGATTTTAAATCGAGTTCGAGTTATAACCGAGTCGAGTCGAGTCGAACACTGCCTTGCTCAAACTCGGCTCAAAGGATTCGAGTTCGAGTTTGAGTATTTAAATGTCGAGTTTCGAGTCAAGTTGAACCGAGCCGAACGCCAAATATTCACGAGCTAACTCGCTCAATTAGCAGCCCTAGTGGCAGATTTGGTTGCAAGAAATCGTCGGAATAATTTTCCCGCATCTTTAGTATTATTTATTTATTTATTTGTAAATAAAAATTTTATATGAAATGAAAATTTTAGTATTATTTATTTATCTGCCTTTTTAGTTTAAATTTAGGGTATGTTTGATCGATGTGAAAATAGTGTAAAAAAATTATATAAAATGGAAATGTTTGATCGATGTGAAAATAGTGTAAAAAAATTATATAAAATGGAAATGTAATGAGACAAACTAACATGAAAATTTTAAAATTTTCTTTTATATATTTAAATAGTAAGAAAATAAGATAAAAATAAAATATTCCTTCTGATGTGTACGTGTATGTCTCCTAAAATTTCTCTTGATTTATTTTATTTTTCATTAAAAAATATTATTTTATAAAATTTTTATATAAACTTACTTTGACCGAAATAAAAAAACTATTCAATTTCAATATACCCAAATAAAAAAAATTGTAACTTCAAAATTTTACATTTTTTCGTGTAATTTTTAGACAACCAAACGACCCTTATATACTTTGAATCACCTTTTGCACGAAAATAAAATACTTAATTCCAACTGATATAAAGGGCATTTTCATTAGTATTCATGACACTTTTCTCTTCGTTAATGTCCTTAAAGGATGTTATTTGATATAAATTTATTATTAGTAAATCTTTTATAAAAAATGTTTTTCTTTTTCTTTTTTGCAATGCAAGTGTCGAGTACACCTTAATCCTATATTAATACCTTAGAAGTTAGGGTAGCTGCGTAGGATGCCATGCCATGTGCAACCAAAATTAAAGATATATTTTAATTAAAAAATAATTTTATTAAATAATAAAATAAATTATAATAATTTTATATTTTAACTTATGATACATGTCAAGACACGGATGTCACTTGTAGCGTCGCAGTTGGATAGTTAAAATAGGGGTCACATCTAGGGTACTTTGTGATAAATAAATACCTCTTAATTTAAAGAGTAAATTTTATGGGAATGCTGCCTTTTGGGGGCCGCTACATGGGAGAGAAGAGTGGGCTACTAAACAGCCATGCTAATAAAATGAAAGTGGCCTAAATACATATGTGAACATTATATATTCAGTTGAAGTCGTTAAAGATCGAATCCCGTGCGGACATAATTAAAGATCATGCCAACTATAAAGAAAATACGAGAATACAAGTCGTGTTAGTTTGGCCAGTGTAAAGACGTTTCTCAAATGTCTGTTATAAGGAGATTCACGATGTAATCTTTATTGTAACGTGAAAAGGTGAAGTTGGCCCAAGAAAATATAGATGGGGACATAAAAAAGGTCATGGAAAAATTAAATTTAAGTATTGGTGTGACTTACGACGGGATTAAGTGGACAAAATTATTCGTAACCACGATTTTAATTTTTTAAGGAGGGAGTGGATGGCAAAAAAAGGGAAAGAAATAGATTTTAACTTTAAAGATTATATAAAATATAATTATACTAATTTGATTAATTTTTAATTTTTATTATATTTTAATTAGTTGAATCATCTCCTTTTTCTAAGGTTGCAATTTTTTATTTTTTAATTTATAAGAGTTTATTGTTGCCCTCAAGCCAATCCTTAGAAAATTAAGAAATATTCTAGTATCATCAATCAACGATATTCTTTAAGGATGTAAACAAACTAACTCGGCGTGTGAGTGTTTTATGTTCAGACTCGATTCAATTTGAAATCGGTGGTTCATTGAATTATAAATAGAAGCTTGAACCATGCGGTGTTTAGTTCAGTTTGGCTCGAAACTCGAACTCAGAAATGTTTGAACTCGATATAATATTTGGCTCGTATAATATGTTTTATATCAAGTTTTTAATATGAGTAAATAACTCTTATACCTCATCAATTACATACACAAAATATTACAAGTAATTAATATGTTACTTGACTATTAACTATTTAGCTTATTTAGGAGTAGTAATACTTAATGCTTACTCTAAATTATTATTTTCCTATTTACCCTAAATTATTATTTTCCCATAATAAAGTTTATCAAATATAAATTATTACATTTATTAAAACTAAATTATGAATATATGTGAGTCATATTTATAGTAACTAATTACTTATTTAATTAGTTAATAATAACTGAGACATATACCAATTCTAAACTATTTATTAATAAATATGTAGAACTATTTATTTGTTACCACTAAATATTAGGAAATTACTACTTATCTATATAATTTAACCAAACTATCTTGTTCGGCTCTTGAATAAGTAAATGTTCAATACAAATCAAGTTTAAACAATTAAATGTTTAGTTCAAGATTTAATTGAAATATATAACTCAGTAACGAACTAAACTTGAGTAAGCTAGTTTAAGAACAAGGTGAACATGAATACAATGGTACCCAATTCGGCTCAGCTTGTTTACACACCCAATAATAGTTATTTATATAAATTATATGGATGTAACTTTTTAATTTAAATAAGATTACCTTCCTCATCCAACTATTTATTTAATCTAGGAGTTCACTAACAGAAGAAGAGTAGAGTAACATTTACTAATTATTTTAAAAAATTAAACCGTATAATCTTAAAAGAAAAAATTTGAGCGAGGTAGTCACTCTTGAGGCTGCGGACCGCACACG
Organism: Piper betle; assembly: GCA_033002965.1. NCBI lineage: Eukaryota > Viridiplantae > Streptophyta > Magnoliopsida > Piperales > Piperaceae > Piper > Piper betle. The sequence continues at coordinate 11,557 of JAURVB010002738.1, read as the reverse complement.
TAGCTTCCTCCATCACCACCCTTCCCATTCGCCTCTCCCGCTTTTCTTCTTCCGTCTGATCTTTTTTCCGTCCCAAGCTCTGTTTTTTCCTTCATTCGTTCTGGTTTAATCAACAGCCCAGTATGGCTTTTAGTTGCGCCTCCGCACTTTCCTTCACAACTTGCTCCTCCTCTCTCCGTTGCTCCTCTGAAGTACCTCGCCCAAAGCAACCTTCCCCTGACTACCCATACCGCCCACCTTCAAGCTCTGGCCTTCCTCCAACAGGTCGTGATTTGTTACTATTTCTTTAGTGGTAATATTTGCGTATACAAACTGGGCATTGCATGAAACTATCGTTGAACAGGGGAGGCTCATGAGACTAACTTTCAAAGTTGATTCATGGACATGCAGGTTCGACCAACAAATGGCAGTCCTTGGTGTCAACTGCATTGGCGGCGGCGGCGGTGGTGACCTTTAGCTCCGGGATGCCGGCTATGGCTGACCTTAACAAGTTCGAAGCGGACATGAGGGGCGAGTTTGGTATTGGCTCAGCAGCTCAGTTTGGTTCTGCTGATCTCAGGTATTTCATTTGCCATGTGATTTCCATTACTATTCGTTGCTTTGTGCTGATCAAATTCCGTGCTCGTTCTTATACACATTGTAACGTTTCTCTCTGGTAACAATGATAATGACAGGAAAGCTGCTCATGTTAATGAAAATTTCAGGTCATCTTTTTCTCTGGTTTGCTCTTCTCCCCCTTTACCTGAGCGAATATGTGCTAACTTAGTAGTAGGCTGTTTGTCTAAAACTATTGTAATATACGAACATTGAGTTTTCTTAGTTTGTGCAATGTTCTCTCTTTTGTCAGTAATGAATTTGAATTGCTAACCATGTTTGTAGCTATTTGGATACAGACGAGCCAACTTCACATCGGCTGATATGAGGGAATCAAATTTTAGTGGTAGCACCTTTAATGGTGCTTACCTTGAGAAGGCTGTTGCATATAAAGCAAACTTCACAGGTAGACATATTAAACTACCCGTTCATTTTTTGGCAATGAACAGTGCAATGTGCTCTTCAAGTTTTAAATTGTTGTCATATAAGTTAAGGAGCTTTCTACTTTTCTGGTGTCTGCTATCAGAACTCTTACTTGTTAAAAATCAATAACAATTTTTAAAAAAATACCCAGCTGTAAATTCTATTGCATAGGGATGATCTTTTATTGTTGAATGAATATTGAATGCTGATGAATTTCATTTATCTTATTTGGATGTTATTTTGTGTACATCTGGACGTATTGATCTAACCTTCTCCTTGTAAGGAGGTAGCTAAATTTCTCATGTAATTGATATCTGATGTAGGTGCCGATTTGAGTGATACATTGATGGATCGCATGGTAAGCTTATTGTATTTAGACCTACTACATTAATTATTGTTTCAACAAAATATGGAAGAAATTTGGTTATAGTTTACCTTTGTAGCTCAAAAAATGAGAGTTGGTGTCCTTTCATCACAAACTTTACAATGAAATGGATATGATCTGATTAAGAATGCAAGTTTAATTGAGCTATAAAATTGTGGCATAAGCCTTCTTAAAAATTTACTATTGCAAACATGGATACTGTGCAACTTCTAAATGTGCGTAAGCTTTGCTGAACAGGTGCTTAATGAAGCTAATCTTACAAATGCTGTACTTGTTAGATCAGTTCTCACCAGAAGTGATCTGGCCGGTGCAACCATTGAAGGTGCTGACTTTAGTGATGCTGTGATTGATCTTCCACAAAAGCAGGTAACAATATTTGGACACGACTTGTGACCATGTCTCTTGTTAAAATACAATTATTATTAGTGGTTGTGGAAATCAAATCTATGCAACTATATCTGTGGGAAAGTTGGAACATTTGCTGATTTAGTTAAAATGCTTGAGCTTCAGTTTATGAACAACATCTATGCTGTGGTACTTGTGTTTCAATTGAATTATTTTTCACTCAGAAGTGAAGATAGGGAAGAGCTTATGTTAGTAACCTCTGTTTGCCTCAGAAAAAAGCAAAAATTTTCAATGAGGAAACAAACTTTTAAGATGTTATTTCCGAAAAGCTCCCATGGTTATTTTTTGGTGGTCTTAAATTGTTTTGTGGCATGATGTATGCCATTAAATGTGTTTGTTCTTTGTACATTCTTCAGGGTATCATTGAGATAGAAAGAAATAAAAGACCCTATGATATGGAAAAATAGCATGGCATGAGATAATATGGGGATTTGAGATATTCCTTTCCATGTATAAATATGACGAAAGGAAAGGAAATGACATGGCGACGAGAAAGTTTTATTACTTTTTAATTCTTATGTTTTGGACAAAGAATTTTTTGTGAAGAAAATTTCCCATGGACGACTTGCAGGAAAGTCGTATTTTCTTCTTCAAATTTTTATGCCAACCCAACACTTGAATTTGAAAAAAGTCAAATCTCTTCTATGCATTTCTTTGTGCCAAATAAACAGACCCTTAATTGAAAATTAGACTTGGATGCATCTTCATGACCTCTTCTATTTCACAGCTGTTTATATTTCATTATATTAGTTCTTAATATAATTAATTAGAACTAAAATTGTCAAGGATGTTCTACTCTAAGATAATAAAAAATTATGATAATTATTGTTCTTAACTGATAAGGGTATGTATATTTCTATATATAGATTTACATAAAATCTATTAGATATATTTATTTAGATTTGGATGAGGCACCATTATGGTGTATCTAGAATCACATACACAAACACATTACATATATGCAGATCACTCTCATATGTTGTCCCTATGGTGGTGTCATTTATTTGATTTACTTGGATGCTTATATGATACAGCCAGAGATTATATATGATGTTGAGATGTATCGTGTGCTCAATCAAATTTTGTGCTTACTTCAGGCCTTGTGCAAATATGCGAATGGAACAAATCCCATAACAGGGGTGAGTACAAGAACCAGTCTAGGGTGCGGAAACAGCCGTCGTAGTGCATATGGTTCACCTTCTTCTCCACTATTGAGTGCCCCTCCTCAGAAACTTCTTGATCGTGATGGCTACTGTGACGAATCAACCGGTCTCTGCGACGCGAAGTAAATCAGAGCAGAAACTGCTTCTTAGGAAGAGTGTAACATGAATTTTAGCATGTGTGTGCAGATTCCTATAAACTGTTCATGTTGTTCATCTGATTGATACAAGTAAATTATCTATATATGTAAGGTCAAATGCTTTTATCTGAGAAAAATTGAACAATGAAAACAATTTGAACAACTGTTCAGTAATAGAATTCACAACGTCATCGGTCATGCACAACTGGGCTAGTTTATAGTTTCTTATTTCGCGAATAATTCATATATTCGATTTTTATGAATGGTCTTTATAATATATATTTGATGACCCTAAGAGACTAGTGTTTTTGTATCAGGAATTGTTATGAGCTTTCACTTCCAAAGTTCAATTTGGCAGCTAGAAGTGCAGGTTGAAGCGTAATGAGTTTCTGTAGTTTGTGTTTTTTCAGATTGCACCATGTAGAGGCTTATTTGATCCGTGACTTGGTACAATTGGCCGCAGGGGAGTACTTATGAGCTTCCTTTGAAACATCCTGCAGATCGTGACTGAGTTGAGCTGCAACAAGCTTGTCAAGAACTCGCCAATCTTGGTTATCGGTGCATGTGCTGCCACTATATATGAGAGAGCTCATATTCTGATTAAGCTGGCCATGCAGGTTGGTTGGCTTGCAAGATTGATTTCCACACTGTTGTTAATGCCATAGGGTGAGATGGAGGTACAACTTGCATTGCTGGTCGTAGTGTTGGAGTTTTGTTGCTTGGGGCTTTCTAGCTGGGGAAGTTGTAGGAAGAGGTCAGGATGAGGAAGATGGTAAGGAAGTTGTTGTAGTACTCCAACTCTTGCTTGCAGGGAAAGACGGCGGCCAATGAACTGTGGTCGCCAAGATTGTCTGGATGTGGTATTAGTGATCTCTTTGGTGTGTCTAGCTGCTCCAGCATGAAGGAAACATGATCGTCATACCAGCTACATGACTCGTGCTCGTTCATCCTCCTCGCTGCCGGCATTTTCTTTCTAAACACCCGGCAAATCACCCACCCTTCTTCCTGCAAGTGATCAAGCATGTTTATTCATGTCGAACGTCATATAAGTTGAGAGAATATATAATACTATAATAAATATTAAATAAATCTTACATCTGTAATTACCAACTAATTGATTAATAATAATAATAATAATAATAATAATAATAATCATCATCATCATCATGATAATCATAATAATAATTATCATAATAAAACAAGAGTAATAGGCGTGCGGTTAAAATTGCTTTTATGTGAAAAATGAAAATTAGCTATTATGTAGTAGTCATGAGACGATAGGGCAGAGTTAGATTTACTAAACACTATTCTTTTTCTGATATTTTTGGTCGGGTTTTTCTCTCTTCTTGCTCGGTGCGAGTGCATTTCTTGTAAAAGATACTCTTATGACATGTGTCTTTTTATAAAAAGTTGCACTTCTTAAAATGTGACCCTTCAAAAAACTATAATTTTTTAACTTTAGGGTAATTTATCTAGAGGGTTGCAACCTTATCTTTGCAAAGGGTTGCAACCTTATCTTTATAAGTACACTTTTAAGGAATTCTATTTTTGAAAATCCTGTACTTGGCCCATGTTTAGCAGTATAGCCTACGTTCTACATGATTTATGACCAACGACATACATCATTTTGTAAGCCTAACCCACAATTACATACAAAATCAATGTGACTTTGATATCATATATAACAATCTAGATGATATCAAAGTGTAGTTGAAAATCTATTATTCATTATTACTAATAAATCGGATCTTATATTAATAGACCTTATAAATCTTTTACACATATGACTACCACTTTCATCTTTACTACTAAGGATTCATTAAAAAGGATAAACATGGTGGTATGTTTAAATCTTAAAGATTCATTAAAAAGGATAAACATGGTGGTATGTTTAAATCCATTCATCTTATTTTTTAGAAATATGTATTTTTTTCCCCTAAGCTTGTTAATATTGTATCATTTTACATAGTGTTTTGGCAAATTGTCGTCCTAAGAGATGTTGACTACTTACTAATTTTTCTTATAGAATGTAATTTTTTATGCACCTTTTAGTAAAAGTGTTGGGCCTTTTGGGCCCCACCAAAGCTCCAAAATCATTGTTGGACCCTTCGGGCCCTCAAAACGAACTTTAAACAACCAAAGAAAATTCGCAATAGGTATCACAGGCTTCTCTTAATCTCAAAGCTAGCTCAATGAATAAGGCTTTCTCATTAACCTATATACAAGTCACCAACAACCTCTACGACCGATGTGGGATAAACCCAACAACTCCATTTCACATCCCATCGGGCGTGACCCGAAACTATCATCGTCTGACACATTCCCCTTAAATCAAACGGCACCCACCTGACACATTCTCCTTAAATCAAACGGCACCCACCTGACACATTCCCTTAAATCAAACGGCACCCACCTGACAAACTCTTCTTCAATCATCAAGTGGAACCCATGAAAGAAACAACAATCGGCACGACACCCACCTAACAAACTCCTCTTCAAATCATCAGGTGGAACCAATGAAGGAAACAACAACACCTGGCTCGAACGACACCCACCTGACAAACTCTTCTTCGAACGACACCCACGACACCCACGTGACAAACTCTTCTTCGAACGACACCCACCTGACAAACTCCTCTTCGAATCCTCTTCGAACGACACCCACCTGACAAACTCCTCTTCTTCAAATCATCCCACGTGACAAACTCTTCTTCGAACGACACCCACCTGACAAACTCCTCTTCGAACGACACCCACCTGACAAACTCCTCTTCTTCAAATCATCAGGTGGAACCCAGTGGAACCCATGAAGGAAACAAATGAAGGAAACAACAACATGAAGGAAACAAATGAAGGAAACAACAACAATCGGCCTTCAGGCCCCCAAAAGACTTTAAACAACCAAAGAAAAGACTTTAAACAACCAAAGAAAACTCGCAATAGGTGTCACAGACCTCTCTTAATCCAAAAGCTAAGTCAAGAAATAAGGCTTTCTCATTAGCCTATATACAAGTCACCAACAACCTCTGCGACCGATGTGGGATAAACCTAACAAAAAGGTATTAAAACTACTAGTGTTAGGGGGGTGGTGGTGAATCCCTTAAAAGAGAGATTTGAGAAGCACCAGCTGACCAAGTACACCATGGATGCCACTCTAATTAATGAGATGTTAAGTACTACAATCATAATCTCGTAACAAAGCTAATTAATATGTAACATGCATAGTTTTAAAATTCTTTTTGACCCAAAAATTCCTCAAATCGACTTACTCTAATGACTAGTTTTATAATTGACTTTCTGAATCAAGTTATAAAAGTTATCAAAATATATTATCTTTCTTTTAGATTAGATAAATCAATATTTTAAATTAATATAAATTATATATTTATCAATTTCAATGTTTAAAAGATCATCAATATATATTAATTTCATATACTTATTTATTTATATAATTAAAATTTTAATATAAATGACTCCAAATCTGCTTATCCACTTCACTCGATGACATGTTGAGTCGAGTTTGAATTTCAAAATTTTAAACTGTGGTATAATATGCCCCAAAAATTTGATTATATATTAATTAAAATCCTTTATATCAAGAGAAAAGAGGTGATCATGGCCAATACCTTTTACTATTGAAATCATTAATAAATATACATGTTCTGCAGAAATAAGTTTTCCATCTGACAATTTGTAGAACAATTTAAGCGCTAATTGTGAGGTAAAACCGCTTTTGCTCTTTCGGGACCGAACTTCACCTTTGTGCATATACAATGTTATTGAAGCGAGAACTTAAATGGTAGTAAACATCATATTATAATAATTATTCTTTAATTTTTTTCATCATATGTTAGCGTTTGCATGGTCATTAACTTTGGCTAATTATATGCAACCCAGTTACGTTATTGAATTGTAACCTCCAAATTAATTACCTAATTAATAATCGAACTAAAGAAGAAATGTTCCAACGATACTACTCATGCTATGGAGAGAAAGCAAAAAGACTGTAATTGTATATTCTTAAATCTTATCAACTTAGATATACTTGCTTGATAAAAAAAATATACGTATATACTTCCATTTCTACAAAGAAAAAGAAATAAGAAAATAAGAAAATAAGAAAACATACTAGTTATATATACTTGCCTGAGTCGTCCCATTTTCGTTAGTTTCCAATCGATACTCGTGCATTATCCAATCCGATCGTTGCCCATTAGGGGCTGGTCCTTTGTAAAACACCAGGGTTTTTCTCATACCAATCAAGCTGTGTTTGGAGTATATAGCTTTGTCTCTTCCAGTAGCCTTCCAGAAGCCGGCTGTGGTAGCCCTCTTTGTCCGAGTTCCTGTTGGGTACTTGTCCTTGTGGCTAAAGAAACACCATTCATCGTGATCTTCTGTTTAGATATTTTTATATGGCATGATACAAATGTTAAATGATGAGTAAAAATGTTGATCGTGCACCACAAAATATTTATAAAGCTAACAAAAAGTTGAAAAAAATCTACATGTTTTACCTTGGAGATCCCACCGCTCGATCTTGTAAATATCAATATCCGTGATAACATCTAAGTCGATCCTTGTTGAAGCCACTTTCTTTCTCAAGTAGTAATCGACAAGCTCTTCATATGTTGGATGAAACGGGAAGCCTGGGGGAACATGTGTGAAAGTATTCATACTGTCCCAACAGTGGTGCTATCAATATTACCTACATGTTGGATACAACAAATCAATTGTAAATTAAGTGCATGTTTGAAGCCATTATAATTGCAACTATGGTACTTAGTTATGCGTCTAAGAATCTACAGGCAACGTCAATTTCTCTTCCATAAAATGTAATGCATTTTGCTACGTATGAAAAAATCATTAGAGCATGCATATTCAATATATTTTTATGTGGGCTATAATCGTGGTGCCTATATATATATATATATATATATATATATATATATATATGGCGAATTATAGCCAAAGAATGTTTCATAAAATATTTTGAAGTTTCTTTTGTCAATATTGGCTGGCATTATTATTACCTTCGTGACATATTCAACGGGATATTTAATTTATTAGCTTTTTTTATTAGGATTTTTACAATTTTAGATTCGGATAATTAGACTATAAATTAATTATACTGTCTCGCGCGCTTTCAACGAAGTAAGCAAAATTTAGTGACACCACATGCAAGCATTGTCTTAGAAATATGTAGTCGATATAAATAAAACGATAACATTTAAATTAAATAACCTTTAAGAATTGAAAGATGAAGTCATGATAATAAATCAAAAAAAGATGTTTGATTGATGGGAGGTCAGATTAGATTATATTGATAAGTCAGGTATGAATAACCTATAGATCAGAAATGAATGAAGAGATTTAACAAGATCACATATACTTCCCAATTATGTAAGTGTTTTCAGCTAGTAAGGAAGTCTTATAGATATGTAGTCTTAATCAAGGCGAGAAAGACGATTGCTAAACACAAGTGAAAGCATTTTTGCTTAAGACAATTGTTGTAATAATGGTGAAAAAGCAGCTCAAAAAACCAAGCCGTAAAAAAATGTAATGACAATCATTTTAATCGGCCTTCAAATTGAATCAAATGATCGCCGAGCTAGAAATGTTATTCAGAAAATGATGTTGCAAGTCTGAAACTAATCAACTCGGTGAAAGTCTTAAAAAGAATGCCGCGCGGCTCGGCAATTACTGATGGGAATATCAAGATCAGTTTAGAAAAAGTTTGGAAGGGAACAAAATATTTGTGATCTAGAACATATACTTATTGATCAAAACTTCGATCGACCCTTCGTATGCATGATTCTTTTTCCCGATCATCTTATAATGCATAGGCAAGGGAAAGGTACGTTCAAATCTAATGTAGAAAATATGTTTTGACGTATAATATATATTACAGGTCTTACCGAAAACAGTTCATGCGATCGAAATTTATCATCTAGTTTGTTTCAATTATCAAAATACCAAATGTAAATTGGTGAGTTCACCTGATCCACGTTATCCGATGCACATACCTTTCTGAGCGCTCGCCACCTTAACTCTCAGCTGCTAGATGTAGAGATCAGCCTGCACATTACGTATGTATAGTTGGGAGTAGAAAGAAGTCAGAAGAAGGCTACCACTGGGAGTAAGGGCCAAATCCTCCACTTTGTCTGTGTCCCGGAGAGCAAGACAAAATTAGTCTCCCAAACAAAAACAGGAGAAACCGACAAGAGGGATGAATGTATATATAGGGAGCCACTTTGGTGCACTGACTGTTTTTTTAATGCAGGCAGCGCACAGGCGCTCCTGGCTAGAAACCCCCCTAGCCACCCTCCCGCCCGTTTTGCCGTCCAGTCATGGGGGGGAGGGGGAGGCTAGGGATGGCCGAGGCCGGGTTGTGATGAGGGTATTGTTTGTGGTGGCCACAATAACTCCCGTTGAGGCGAGAAAATAGCGGCTTTTCTCGTCCTTGAGCGGCACCTCAAGTCGGACGGAGGTTGATGACAACGAGTGCGGGTCGACGATGAGACGGCAGCATCGAAGCAATCGGCTGTGCCGAGGCCGGCAATGTTCTACGAAATAGAGCAGGGAGGGGCAGCAAACAGGGTAAGGGAAAGAGAAGGAGGGGAAAGGAAGGGAAAGGCGATGGCGGCGCTGGCCGGCGGTGGTGCAGGTGACGGTGGTGGTGAGGTCACTGACCGTCAAGGTGGCGCGGCAAAAACAGAGGAAAGGGGGGGGGGAGATCGCTGACAGGGGAGAAGGTCGGGGGTGAAAATAAAAGGGTTGGGGGCAATTTTATAAAAAAATTGACTAGCTCCCAACTCGAATCAGTATTACGAAATACATTTCAAAAAAATTATAAAATATTATAAAATAAAATAGTCGAGTTCTAACTCAAATAACATACTCTAAACCTAATAACTCATCCAATAGTGGTCTCCTCCAAGAGGACAACCAAATAGAGAGAGAAGAGGGTGGCGGAAAGGCAAATGCCGTCCGGAACAAACCGGACACAAATGGCGGACACAGTGAATCCCTCGTGTTGAAAAATCCACCACACTGTTAATCATTAATGTTAAAAAAAATATGTTTAAATTAATCATTCACTTAACATTCCATCTGTGAAAATCCACCACACAGTAATCCGAAACAAGCATCCCTAGTTATAAAGTTATGGAATATGACTAAAAATTATCCTTCTAACGAGTAAGTTCTTGTGCAAATATTTCAGTCAAAGTACATGAACTAAAAACAAAAAAAGCTTAATTACCTTTATGAATATTAATTGAAATTATAAGATACGGTAATTACACCACTTCCACTTCAGTCTCGTGCATTATTAACTGCAAGAAATTTTGTTACCCTTAGTAGCCATGCGCTCCTATACACGTCTTGATTACTTTTGGCTTGCTCAATAAATTATTTTTATGAAAAAATAACCGACTTGTTAATAGCGTATTAATGATAATTTATTTATTAAGTCTAAAATAATTCAAGCTGTATTGAGATGGAGCTATTGCAGTGCGACGGAAAATTTCTCTCGGGTAATCCTTAGCTGCCTCAATTAAAGGGCCGCCCGCCATCTGCCCAGTCTACATAATGGGGGAGGGGCACTTTGGAGTGGATAACAGTGTCTGAGGAGGGCCCATCGATCGAGCTAACATGACAGCATTGTTTGGTCGGACAACGACGCCTCTCCAAAACCCCATCTCTTTATCTCAGGTGGGCCCACGGTCTGTGGCGTGGTGGTGATGTGATTGGATGGCCGGTGGGACGGTGGGCAATGCTATCATCATTTGGTGTTCCCGGCCCTTCCCATGCCGGCGCCTAGGGGATGTCTCAGTAATGAACATTTCACAGAATCTGGGCGTATATTCTAATCATTCCCACGAAATGCCTGTAATGGCCCCTTCCTTGGCTAGCCATGGCTCAGACCACAAATTTAGCGAGCTCAAATTCGAGTTAAAGAGAGAGAGATCAGTGTTATAACTACAAATTATGTGACTAATGAGAAGCTAAAGAGCAAAGAGCAGGGGTAAAGTATGGTTAAAATTTGTTAGGACGTTGTTTATTGATTGATAATGAGAGCTTCATACCTTGTATATAACGCTAGGAATTCTAGTTGCTTTTAGCTCCGAGTGAGCCTCGCGTTTGAACTTCATTATTTTGGATAAGTTGTTAGTGTAATCATTGAACTTGGTTTTATGACTGTTGGTTATGATGTGGATAGATCGAGCTGTATATTTTTACCATGTATATTTTTTTCGAAGCTCCATATTGTTTAATTCATGCTATATATATAATGTATTCTTGAAAAAAAATGTTATTACTCGCTATAATTTCCAATTTGCATATTGTTTCTAGGGTTAATAGGCCGGATCGATTTGGGTCGTAATTAGAAGTTGGGCTGTTAATGAATGGGCTATTAGGAAGTTAAGATGAGATTATTATTATTAATA